>JBBJLR010160797.1:0-14509 GCA_037577145.1 Brachypetersius gabonensis
GAGAGACTCGCGCGTGTTTCTGGTTTGGCGCCAGCTACGAAGGGTGTTACTGCTAATATGTGCGGGTATTTGTTGTTTTGCTTGTCAGAAAGAAAACAAAAGATTCAAAAGTGCTGGCGGCACTGTTATCATTTTACCACCAGTGTATAAGAGAAACACCTTAAAATGGCTCAAATATTGATTAGGCTAACAGTCGCTGAGATAAACAAAAAAAAGTGTTAGCGAATGGGGTGAAACTGCGGCTCTGCAGGTGGGTATGATTGACAAAACGTGAAATTAGATGGATCAAATTAGCATCTAACAGGACAACGGCAGAATAGACACCAAAGATACGGGAGAAACGTGAAAAAAACGGGGGAGATGACAGGTCTGAATGTGTCAAGAGCATAAAGAACAACTCAAAACCACTATTTGTATTTCCAATTAACTACATCAGCAGAAATTTTATTAATTCATCTGTAGTTTTTATAGCCACCTCTCCTACTGACCGCTGTTTGTGTCTAAACCATGGTATATTTAGTACAATATATTAAGCATTTTCTATTTTGACTTTATATTTATATTGTGTGTCTGCAGTCGTAGCATAAGCAGTTCCCATTGGGATCAAGAAAGTTTGTGATTCCTTTTTTTTTTTTATTATTATTAATTTTCAGGTTCAATTTGAACCTGCCAGCTCAGATTCCCTCAGCCTGCCAACTCCTAACCCAGAGAGGGCCAAGGCCTCTTTCCTTTGAAGTGAAGCCCCACCGCATATTTTTAACCTACTGCCCTCTGTTTCCATGTTTTTATCAGCCCCTTCCTTGTCCATCAATGAAGAGGGACTTTTATAGAACCACCACTGACTAGATACTATTTGGGACATGGAGCAGGCCCAAACAATTCCCTACAAGTGAGGGAATCTTGAGAAGTCGAAGAACAGTAAACATTAGTCCTCTTAAAAAGGGCCACTGCATTCACAGGCCATAGAATCCAAATGCCTACAATATACAGATGAGGAAAAAAGATTAGATAAACCTTTATTAGTACCACAAGTGGGAATTTTGCTTTGTCACGGCAGAAAGTGGACAGAACAAAGTTAGGAGCAGCAAAAATTAAGAGAACAATAGAATAGAATAGTATAAAATAGGATAAAAATAAAATACTATACTAACAGTGTATATTAGGACCTTGTGTAGAATGTACACTATACAATCTAGAGATAAAGAAAATGGACATCTGTGTTAAAAAATATATATACAGAGTGGATAAATAAGTAAATATAAATATAAGCACACTGTAGATACACACACATGTACACAGTGGAGTAACAGGTATTGACAATAACAGTATAAATGCACTAGAAGAATGGCACGTTTTAAATTGCACATTTTGCAGTAGTGATTTTTGTCAGATGCAAGTTACCAGCAATATCACCTGTGCTTGTGTAATGGTCAGTTGGAACAAAAGCTAGCTGCACACTCAGACACCATGTCTCCTGATGTTTACAATGTACTAGTGTCTTGAATATTCACATTAGGCTCAAAGGAACTGCATTGTAGAGAATATGCATTATGTGGACACAAATACTGCGACCCCTGACCATCACACCAACAGCTTAATGACAAAGCATTCAAATACATAGATTTTAAATACATAGTCTGTCCTGCCTTTTGTGACTGTAACAGCTTCCACTCTGCTTGGAAGGCTTTCCACAAGTGTGGGAATTTTTGCCATAGAGCATTTATAAAGTCAGGCACTGATGTTGGCCAAGAAGATCTGGCTTGCAAGCTCAGTTCCAGTTTAAGATAAGGTAAGAAAGAACTTGTTAAGTGCAACAAGAGGAATAAAGATAAGACAGAGATTTTTTAAAAAAGACAATAACAACAGAATAAGATAATAGCTATGAAAGATGTAATATAATGTAGTAGATCAGTAGTGAAAATGGTGTATTAAAAAGTGTTGTGCTATAAAATATGATCAAAGGAATAAAATGCAATTAAATTAAATTAATCTTAATAAAATCAGATAGCAGGTGATGAGGGGAAGTCACTAACATTCAATAACATAAAGACAGTTTACGTATATTGAACAGTTGAGTAATACAGCATAATCCAATTGAACAGGGAAGAGTTAAAACATTATGGAGCTTGCTTTGTGCACTGGGGCACAGTCATGATGGAAGCGTGTCCAAAATGTCTTGGTTTCCCTTCACTAAAAGTTTAAATAACAGTTGTGTCCCTATTCTTTTGTGCTTATAATGCATTTAATTACAGTCTCATGCCCACGTGCTGGTCGGTTACTATAGCGACACGTGACTCAAAGACGAAAACAATCGGAGAGAAAAACCAGCAGGACAGCACAGTTTTTGAAAGATTTTCTAAATGTAAGTAGTGATTCTGTAGTGATACTATAACGTGTTATCTTAACATTTTCAGAAATTACATTTTCATGAAATGTCTTAACAACTTTGTAAATATCACATGGTTGGTGCTCTTTTGCTTTAGAAAGTTACCTCATGCCTGTTAGCGTGATTGCTAAAACGCACTCCTGCGGTTCTCACAGTCATGAAAGTTGAATATTTTCTCATATTGTAAGTCGCTTTAGATAAAAGCACCTGCCAAATGAGTGTAATGTAATATTCCTATTAATAAGAAAATCCTCAGCGGTGCTAATATCTATTGTCAGATCAGGATGTCTGAGCTGCTCAGGCATAAAACTGTTTCTTCCGACCATAAACCAACGAGCTGCCTCCAGCAACAGCACACTCCTTCCCGGAGACACTGATTAGAAAGATCCTTTGTGCAGAGAAGATGCAAAATATTTGTTTTAAATAATGTGCAGCTGGTGGTTAAGAACCAGAAAGTTGCCAGTGGCAACACTGAGGTGCTGGATGCTGGGTGCTGCGTCGCTGGCTGTCCACTGCTTCACTTGGTGAATGAGTTAAATACGGAAAAAGAATTTCACACTGTTCAAGCTGTGCTGTAATCAGGCGTGACTATAATGGGCCCCTTAACTTTAAACAACTTTCTTTCTTTGTATCTCCCTCACTGCTTCTGTCATAACTGTGAAGACTAATGAAATACAAATTTGTATTTTGTAGACTGAAGGAAGAAGTCAGTAGACCCAACCAAGGCTGTCATGAGAACATGGAGGTCCAAACCACCACAATCACAGAAGATGACATAGCAAGGTAGATGGCTAGTGTCCTCTGTGTATTTTAAACTGTTTGAAGAAGAAAGAAAGAGACATTCACACTGACTTGAAACTTTCTAAGTCTCGCTGGATAACATGTCTGCCAAATGAATATAACATAATGTAAGATGAACAAGATGCACAATGCTTTAGGCTGGTCCTGCTTGGAGTATACCAAATACAATAATAACAACAAAAATAATAATAACAACAATAATATGAATAATACTGGTGATGATGATGATGATGATAAAAATATTTATAAATCTAACTATGATAATAATAATAGACTACTGCTAATGATAATAATATGCTATTATTAGTTGTGCTTCTACTACTAATGCCCTCTGTGTGTTTTACATTGATTGAGAAATAAAAAAGGAGACATCAGACGTAAGTAACATTCACACTGTCCTGAGAGTGTTTTCTCATAAGTCACTTTGGATAAAATGTCTGCCACTTGATTGTAATGTAATGTAAAAGGAGTAATGTGAGCAAGATTCACTGTGCTTAAGATGAGTCCTGCTATACCAAGTATAATAGTAGTAACAGTAGTATACCAGGTATAATAAAAAACAATAATTCTGCTATTACTGTGACTACTACTACTACTACTATTAATAATAATAATAATAATAATAATATTAATAATAATAATGCCAGCAGATGGCGCTGCAGGATAAGTCTTAATGACCAGTGTGTTGCATCCTTGACAGTCCTACAAGGTGGCTTTGTAGTTCAAATATGGTGTGCAAAAAAGCTGTTGTGTCAGAGGGAGTTATGTCAAGAGAATGGTCAGTAAATTCTCTTTGACATCTAGTACTTTTTTGTAAACACAAGAGTCCCTGCATGTCTGAATGTTTCGTCTCCACTTTTGTCTTAATTAGCTGAAGAGCTTAATCTGACACAATTGTTTGCTTATATTTTTTGGCCATTATTCTAGGGCTACTTATTGTTTATTCATAGTAGATGGTCATACTGCATTATGACTGATGTATCAGGTAACCTTTCCGGTGGCATTTTGTCATAAATTAAATTTAGGCCATGGGTTCCTGAGGTAAGATCTTCAATATTTGATCTCCTCCAACAATTTGTGTGTCTCTCAGGTTCAGAAACCCCCTGCATCAAAATCTGTGTGTATCCATGTTGCGGGAGGGGTTTCATCGCTCTTTTACGGAGCTCTTTTCTTTGCTCCAGCGCTGGAATTCGTCCCGGCTGACTGCAGGAGAGGGCAGCGCACTGTGGCAGCAGCGTCCACTGGAGGAGCAGCCGCACAAGCTGGAGACTTTGAAAGAGCACCTTACTCGTGCTGAGGCTGCAGAAAGAGCGAGTAATGCTACAGGTCAATAAGTTACAGTTAGTGGTAAAAAATTTTATGAAAAGGCAGCTGACCTTCCTCCCCTTCTCTAGATCAGCATGTGGAGGTGTATGAGAACTATTTGGCCCTGGCAAAATTTTTCTCAGAGCCAGAAGACAGGTGGCTTCAGCACCATTTCTGTGACCTCACCCTTCTGTCCGCCCGCAAAGTAAAGATGGACTCTGGCAAGAGGGAGGCTGAGGCCAATGCATTTATAGGCCAGCTGTACTTAGAGCAAGGTAGCACACGTATACACACTTGGACTAAATAAAAAAATTTTATTTGTTGTTTTTTACATATGAGTGCATACATAGTAGGCCTGCTTTATAAGTAACTACAGTAACATATTTTGAAATTTTCAAGTTACAGGTTCAAGTTCAAAATAACAATAAACAAATCTTGTATAGATAGTTAGTGCATTTACAAGCGCTCTCAGTAATAGCTCTCAGAGAATGGCTAAGGCATGTCATTGTTTGGGCTGCACCTAACCCTACCCTCACCCTTTGGTAAAATCTGATTTTCAACACTGTTTAATCTGTTGTATCAGTAAAAATGTCACCCAATGTTGCAGCTTTGCAGGCGGATTTTATAAATCTGATTTCCTATATCGCAAAAGCTTGGAGTGAGTTAACAGCTGATCTAGTCTGAAAATGTAACTCAGATAACTCCAACTAGTTGTGTGGCAAAGGGTTTTCGGTAACTCTAGCATATTGGTGTTCGTGTGTTACTCACTGTTTCAAATGCTGCAAACCCTAGTGCAGATGCTTAAAAGCTAATTTAATTTGTTTTACCTATGGTTTGTCCTGAGGAGCGACTTCATAAAGCAAAAGCCATTCATTCTGCTGCACTAACTGGACGAGCATTTATAAGAATAGTTTAAGATCCAGATGTTTGCATGACACTGTATGTTGCAATTTAGTTCACTGAAAACAGATATCTGTCATTCCAGCACAGAACTTTTACAGAAGAAAAGAAAAAAAACATTCTCTACTTTAATGTAAATTGATTTTTAGAGAGTGTTTTATTTCAATTCCTTTCTGCGAGTATTTATTTATAAATAGTTGTATGTACACACAGGAAATTTGGAACTGGCTCAGCAGCATTATGAGGTGTTTCACCACCTGGTAGCGGGGCGTTCATGGAGGGACGAGAGCGGACGTACACTCCAGTCCTGTGCGTGTGAGGGACTCTGCATGGTCTATACACAACTGGCACAGAGTCAGCTGCAGAAACAAAACTACAAACAAACTATTGAGATTCTTACTGAGGCCTATAATATGGCCAAAGAAGGTTTGTTCGTTTCACTTGTTTGTGGTTGTAAAGTTTTGGTGTGAATACATAAACCCTCTAGTTATCTCTCTCGCTATCTCCCTGTCTATTCTTCCTTTCATGTAGGGGATGACAGAAGGATGGAGGGAGAGGCAGTGTATAGACTGGCTCTGGTCTATCAGAAACTAGGCAGTCAAAGAACTGCAAAACAGGTCGGTCACCTCACACATATAAACACACTCACACATAATACATGAATACACAAGCTCAAACACACACACACTGCCAAACTCATGTAAGTTCTGTTTGAATGTGACAGTTTTTGAACACGTTTGCGGAGATCTCCACGGCACTGGGAGACATGGAGAGTGTGGGGAAAGCTTATAAAGCCATTGCCAAATCTTTGGAGAGGTATGCACACACTCACACAAACCCACAATGTACTCACACACACACGCACACACGTATGCAGACACATTCTGAAGGATGCTGGTTTCTAAAAAGACACTTTTTAGGCTGTTGTGAAATAATGACTGAATATGTATGTATGTGTGTGTCTTGTAGTGAAGGTAAAGTCAACGAGGCCCTTCGGGACCTGCAGAAATGTGTCGAGGTTTCTCAGACGAGTGGCCAGGATCAGAACCTCCAAGATTCTTGCATGTGCCTTGGGTCTTTACACAGTTCCAGGGTAAAAAAGACATAGAGTATGTGTTATAGATGGGTGCGAGTGAGTGAATATTTGTCTAACAAAGAACTATTCAAACAATATAACATAGTTATTTATTAGCTAATCAAGTCATTTCCTGGGTTAAAGTAAATGTGTAAGACTAGGGAAAACAGTGAAATGTGCAGGACAGAGCTGCTCTGTATTGTGCCTCATTTAAAAATTAGTCTGTACTCAAACACAGCTGAGTAATGTAAGTGGTTACTACTACTTTTGTACAACACAAGTACTACTCATCTTCTAACTTGAGCATGATTATAATAATATAATTATACTAATAATATTATTGATTATACTAATATAATGTGATATATAATTATATTAATATAATGTGTTGTATCATAATGCTTAATAATTTATACTTTGGCAAAGAAATGTAAAACACTTGTCACAGTCTAAACATCCAAGTTATTATTTCTATTACATCCAATATTATTTCTTTATTTTGCTGCGTTTAAAACAAGTAGAAAACACCCATGTTGATTGTTAACATTAGTTTCTTAAGTCTGTGTGTGTGTGTGTGTGTGTGTATGTGTGTGTGTAGGGTGAGTATTCTCGTGGCTGTGAGTATTTTACCAGGGCCTTTGAGCTTGCGCGTGACCTGGGATCAGTGCCACTCCTGCAGAAAGCTCAGGTGTGTTTGGGTATTGCCCGGGCACACAGCATGCTGCAGGCCTACAGCAGCCTTGTGGTGGCCAACAACCCACAGAGCCTCCACACACTCATCCACTGGAAGAATACCCAAATGGAGTTCCACACCACTGTGTGAGTGTTTTATATCCATACCTTTCCAGACTATTGCTCAGAGAGTTTAAGTGTAGCAAAGGCACCAACTATTGTTGCAAGTTTGCACTCAGTTGTGCGAGGACGGGGCAACTCCCTAACCACCAGCTGCCCCGTCTGATAAAATAAGTCAGATCCTCTTATCCAGAGCAAATCACAGTTTAAACATTTTACAGGTGTAGATGATTAAAGTGTTAGAAGACTGGGACTCTTATTGGTGTAGTTTGGTGCGCTCATCCAGATGAGGGGTCAAACCGTAGTAACTGTGTAACTGTGTTACACCAAACGCTACTATTTTGTTAAGAAAATATACAGATTATTTTCCTCCTCTGCCTAGCAGTGATGGATTTCCATAAGTGACCATAAGAGAGGATGATAAAATGGCACTAAAAATATAGTTGCTAAGTTCTAAAAGGGAAACATTCCATGCTGTAGTTTGCTACAAAAGTCAGATGATCTTAAAATTATAACAGAGCAATTCCTGACTGCTGCTTCAAATCCAATTTAAGGCAACATACTGGGCAGAGATAACATGCTGGGCAGCCCTTCAGATAGAGGTTCAGATTTAGAGCTTTACTAAAGATACATTTACAATGGTCAGTTTCTCTTGAAGGTAAAAATCGGTCCTTGACCAGTCCTTGAGTCAGGAAGCATATTGACCTTCAAACCATCGTCTCCTTCCTCCACAGATGAGAAGAAATGATGGGATGATGAAAGGAGAGAAAATTGAATGGAGTGAAATAGAAGGAGAGGAGATTGGATGTGTTTGAACTGAAATCTGTGACCTTGTTGAATAAAAATATTCTAAAGCCTCTTTAGTGCTTCTAGTTCTTTTATTTAAATCTCTGTAGTTGAAATCACAATCCGCTGATTACAGCGTTCACTGTAATGTTGAAGAATCAGTGTGCAGGCACTGATTGTGTATTCTTTTGTAAAAACAATGGGGTGTGATTTACCTTTTTTGTATTGTGGGAAAAGCAGTAATATTTGTATTTTGAGTATTTTTATGTTTATGAAGAAATATGTTTAAACAAAATAAAGTAAAGAAAACAAGAGTGAGTGCTCTTTTGGATTATAATCACAGGTGAAAAATGATTGAATGCCCTATAGGATGCCTCTTCATGCAGTAAATAATGGTCAAGAACATTAAAAACTGTAGCTTATGAGAGCCCTTTTAGGGGAGAAAATGTAATGTAGTGCTCCATCAGGTCCTTACAATGACCTGAACATGACCCTCTCTTTGGATGCCCTTCCAGTGGTAAAGGGTGCAATTATGAAGTGCCCATACCTTTTCTATAGAAACTATTTTGCATTATTGAGTTATTTTGGCAATATGTTTGGAAAATGTCCTTTATCCTTCCAGATTGAATTTTGTTGTTGAGATTTAATTCTCTGTAATATTTCTCTGCACAGAGCTCATTCATTTTGCCTCATGTTGACATATAAGCAGAGAGGCACTCACTGTGGGTTGGGTGATTTTTGTATGTGGCATAGTAAAATCTTGCCTAATGCTTTGGTCTAGGGGCGATTGGTTGTGGATTACTGATGTACTTGTAAATTATTGTGCTAATTGGGCTGACAGTAGTCATGTATAAGGGAATTTGGCCTCTTTGTCACCTTGTGTTTCTACCCTAGTGAAACAGGAATGATCCTTAAGAGTTTGTGATCGCTCAGGTGATCTATAAATGGAACATGTTTTGGTTGTTTGTGTGATTATCTAAGCACTGGCCGACTCTGAGCTGGTGTGGGCTCCCATGTTTGGAATAGCATCGTTAAAATCTCCTCTAGAGTGAAGAAAACAAGAGTGTGCTCATTTGGATTCTCTTCACATGGGGGAAATGATTGCATACCTTATTGGATGCCTCTTCATGCAGTAAATTATGGTGAGGTCAAGAAAATTCAAAACTGTCTCTTCAAAAATGAGTTTCTTTCTAGTGGAGAAAGTGTGACGTAGTGCTCCACAAGATGCCCTTACAGTGGTCTAAACATGACCTTCCCTATGGATGCACTTCCAATGGAAAAGGGTGCAATGTGGAGAAATGTCCTGACTGATGCCCCTCCAGCGGTGAAAATGGGATGCAGTGCTATATAGTGCTATTAATAACTTGATGCTCTCTACAGTTGCCTTTCTGATGAAAAGAACTCATTAAGTCCCCTCTTAGATGCCCTTCCAAGTGAGAAAACACGATGAAGTATCCTTGCAATGGAGCGGGAAATAAATCCTAGTTGAAAAAAATGACATGCAGTGTCCTGCAGTCTCTCCTTTAATGTTTGGTGTGAATTGCTTTTTCAGCTCAAGAGCGGAGATAGCCCTGGGATATCGTATGGTTACAGAATACCAGGCAGAAAAAGAACACTAAAGCACATCCAAAAGGGGCTGAAACATGCTGTGAGAGGTGGCTCACCTCCTTTGAAAGGTTGTGTCC
This sequence comes from Brachypetersius gabonensis, assembly GCA_037577145.1. Lineage (NCBI taxonomy): Eukaryota > Metazoa > Chordata > Actinopteri > Characiformes > Alestidae > Brachypetersius > Brachypetersius gabonensis. The sequence goes on from JBBJLR010160797.1 coordinate 9,731, forward strand.
AGAGTTGCTGCACATTGGGAGATAAGAATAAAGATATGCTTGTAAATCCTCTCACTGTTGTCTATGTACTGGATTGTCTGGCAGATCTGTAGTTACCAGTGAGAGTCTGGTGCATATGTGTCAGTAACATGGTCAAGAAAGCGCAGTTCCAGCCAAAGCAAAGGGGCTAGTTGTGCTGTAAGACGTTTTATAATTTTAACATGCAGTTAATATAATATACAGTACAGTTATATTAACATAAAATAATTGGTCTATTTTTGCTGCAGCTGAGATTTATTGCTCCAGCTTAGACAGTCCAGACAGTGAGGATGGATTTCAGAGAACCAGGGGCTGCACAGATAGATAATGATGATAAGGAAAGAGGATGAAGATGATCACAGACATGTCGCTGTACGGGAATCTGTTATTCTGTGGGCCTCCTCAACATCTATGAGTCCAAAGACAGAGGAGCATTACACACAGAGCGGTGATCCCTGGCTAGAATATTCTGTGGAAAGGGATTCTGTTTTCTATTAATTGCATTATGGGAATAACATAAGTTGGAGAACACTAGGAGTTAACATTTTAAGCATGGTAAGATAGAGCAACTTCATACAAAGAGCACAGGAATATCCTCTCAGAAGATCAGACATAGAAGGCGGAGCCAAAAACGTATAGGAGCAACAACAAAACAGGGATATAATCAACAGGGAAATAATAAGACTGGTAGAGATTGCATTGTGTCTTGCAAGACTGGATGAGGCGTACAGTGGTAGTAATGAAAGCTGTCCTTAATCTTTGACCAAAGAAAATTTCCTTGAATTTGTTCAGTTAGTTGATATATCACCATCAAAATGCGCCTTGAAAACATGAATCACATCCAGTCTCCGCTGAAGAAATTCTCTTGCCTTATAACACAGAATGACATAATCAAGGCCACCTATGTGAGAGGAGTCATTCAACCAAAGAAATATTCTTCACTCTCTTGGATGACGCAGCTGATGTCATTTTTGAACGTGTCCTTTGCTGTTTGCTTTGTTCCTCTTACGGAAATCAAGGAAAGATTTTCTTCAAGTTTGTGATGTGACCAGAGCAACAGAAGAGAGTTAGAGAACCTTGAAATTGCTTCCTCGAGGAGAACTGAAAGCAAGGGACTTCAAGATTCAAAACAACAACAGTCTACAGTTGCGATTTCACAGCCGTTTTGAGAAAGCTTTATACATTCAAGAGTTTCGTTTTTGTTCCTTTTTTAATTTGGCTGAGAATATATACACTCTTGTAGCCAGACCTCCAGGCAACAGTCCCTGAACCCTGACCAAAGAGACTATAAATTGTAAAGGCTGTCAGACGCATAGATAAGCAGATTCCCAAAAAGGTCCCTCCTACCATGGTGAAGCTCCTTCAAGACATGGGTGATAGTGATCCACCAGTTTGAGCTGAAGGTTGTGCCCAGATTCTCGTGTGTAGCAGAGCGTTTGATTTTATTCTGTGTGTGAAAATCCATCTTTAATGAGACTGCTTTTACATCTGCCTCACTTCTAAGAAAAGACCTTCAGTTGTCAGCGTTAAATACTATATAGGGAGGCATTCAGAAAGTGAAAGCAATGAGGAGGAATGAAAATGTGGCCTTTTTATTAATAAAAGCCAAAAGACTAGCAGAAGCAGCAGGCATTGAGATTCCAGATGAAATCTGAACAGACGCAAAAATGTGCCTCAAAGGTACGAGTATATCTCACAATCTGCCATGGAGGACCACTAAAGCCAAGACTTAGAGGAGCACTAGATGGGAAAGGTGTTGTTTACCCCAGGTTCACAGGAGGGGAAGAATGACACACCAAGACAGTCCTATCAGTCCTTCACTGCTTTACCATCTCAAGTTACTGGAAGAGAATAACAAATGAGAGAGTTGCCCTATCTGTCGGGACTGTGTGCCAGTTTTCTGTAGAGGAAATTTTCATATATCCAGCAAAGTCAAAGCTGTTTTCCCTAATCTAACAATCTAATAATGGTCTAAAAACATTTTCTGCGATTCCAGTAACAACGGCTTTATAATTCTCCAAACAGAAGCTGATCAACATCGTCTCAGAAACCCATCTGAGGAAAGAAGGCTGTCTGATATTCTCCTGCTGTTGTCAGTTGAGAGGGATTTTCCAGGTTATTAAAATAGAAAAACACACAGTCAAATGTGACGATGAATTCTGCAATTCATCATCTTCCAGCATCTCCCTTTTCTGACTACTAAGCTCCCAACTGATTGCTTTTTTCTTGTCTGTATCAAATGTGTGTGTGTGTGTGTGTGTGTGTGTGTGTGTGATTTGCTTTGGTGGTGTTTGTGAAATAAACATGTCAAAGGTTTACCGTTCCCTGACTGTTTTTACTATAAAGGGTACGTTTATATTTTTATTCTGGGTTATCTAATAACATGTTATTCTCAATCAAGAAAAAAGATGGTTTCATCATAAATGAGCTGGTGGGGCACCATGCTGCACAGGAGGTGCCTTTTTATTCACTATATTTATTTGTTTGTTGGTTAGTTAGTTTATTTAATTAATTCCTTTCTTTTTTCTTTCTTTCTCGGCCCTAACCCCCCCCCCCCCACACACACACCCCACTCCATGCAACTCTCCTTAAACCTGTTTTATTATGGATTGTTTCTTAGTTAATTTACTATAATGTCTTCTTAGATGGGTGTTTTTTTCATATTTTCAATGTGAAACTAAGCTAATAAATCACAAAGACATTTTAATGACCTTTTTTTACACATCTTTACCAAACCTGTCACTCATTATGGAGCTAATTATCTGTATGATTTAGTATAGTCTCAATATTGAATTAAAAATTTTAATCCCAACATGCATTATTCGTAGAACTACATAAAATAACAAAAACCAAAGTGTCTGAATGTGGTATAATGCTCCTCTACCCATCTCTGATAATATCACATTTGGAACTCTGATAACACTAAAAACTGTTTTATTCTTTGTATTGAAGGTTTCAGTTGTTTTCCTGTAGGTCCAGTGCAATTAAACAATGCTTTACATTTACTTTTTATTAATTACCTCCTGAAATGATGTAGGGTTTATTTTAACTTTCCAGTATCAGGCTGGTACAGTATATGCGGAATACTTTATTGTAATTACCAATAGAGTGAAAAAAATATATAAAAGAATAAATTGCCTTAGTTTTTTTTATTATATTGAATTCTTAGCAAAAGTTAATGAGCATTTAGAAGAAACTGATTCTAAACACGAAACCTCAAACCAGGCCAGATTTCTGAAGGCTGGTTTACCTGCATCTGAATTACAATAAAAGCAAACGTGTCTAAATGTGTTCTCTGACAAAATCACATCTGAAACATACACTTAAAACTGTTTTTTCCTCATATTTAAGGTTTTAGTTGTTTTCCAGTAGGTCCAGTGCAATTTAACTATACAGTAATTCACTTTGAATTGTGAAATTATTTAAGTGTTTATTTTAATTGTCCAGTAGGGGGCAGCACTGTATAAGGCTGGTTTGCTGGCCGTAATAAATTGTGATTAGTGTTAAAAAAAAAAAAAGATATAAAGATGCTGAAATAGAGTGAGAAAAAGATATAAAGAGGGAGAAATAAAGAGTAGTTACAGTAAAGTGAGTAAAATATGAGATAAAAGTGGTCTCTTTTTTTATAATATATTAGTATTATAATGTTATATTGATATTATATTGAATTACAAGGAAAGGCTGATGAGCGTTTGAATTAATTGCTTTTAAATTCAAACCCTCAGGTGAAAGCTGGTTTATGAAGGCTGGTTTTAACTGCAGCTGAATGCTAACGCTGTAAGGTCTCATCCCTCAGACAGCCAGTCCCCCTGCTGGACCACCTACAGCAGCTCCAGAGCTCCAACAGACACACACACCGACATGGGCAGGCGACGAGGCTGCAAGAGGATCAGCTGCTGAATATCCTGACGTTCATTTCAAGGTATGTGACCTGCAGAAATGTGTATTTTCTTTGTTTATATATCTCTGGAGATGAAGTCTTTTGAGTGTGAGTCATGTTAAACTTCCCCCTCAGTCTCAAGATAGACTTAAACTGTACTTCTGTCTGCTTCCTCACACTGAAAGCCTGGACATGGTCAGTAAGGTCTTTCACTGTTTTTGTCAGGTGTTTATGTAGTGGGTGAGATTTGAGTGGTCCTCATAATAAGCTGATGATGATGATGATGGGTTTGGGTATGGATGTTGGAGCCTGTTTATTCACAGGCATTTTAAAGGAATGGTTCAACAAAACTTCAGGTTTACACAATTTCCCCTTTGCCTCATTCGTAGTCATCAGCCAAGAAATTTGCTACAAGTAATAGAAGTCTAAGGAACCCCAACACTAAACGGTACACTGGTATGCAGAGGAGTAATTCATTCATTAGTATAGTTTATACAGTCTAGGGGGATTTGGACACAGCATGTATTAAATGTATTAAAATGATAATCTACCTTCTACATTTTGGGTAAAGAAACATGGTCTTGTTTTTGATGTGTGCTTTTTAAAAAAAAAGTAATTTATTAATGATAATTAGCTAAAATGCTTTAAACTTAAAGTGGTTTTGTCTTACACAGTATACCATCCTGCTATTTCCGCTCTCATATTTTTGGCCTTTAAAAAAGAAATTACAGTAACATAAGGACAGACATTTGAAGGGTCTCTTTCAGAGCCTTTAATGTTGAGCTAGTGTTTGATCAAGCTGATCATAGTGTTTGATCAAATGTCACTCTCTACTTGAGTGTAAAACTCATTACTTGTTTTTTTTGTATATGTGATATATA
>JBBJLR010160806.1:0-32248 GCA_037577145.1 Brachypetersius gabonensis
AAACTAGAATATAAAACATGTTTTCAGTTATTTCACCTTTTTTGTTAAGTACATAACTCCACATGTGTGCATTCATATGAATTCTTATTCTTATTTGAATTCTGCTGAAGGCATTCAGAATATGTGTGCTACCCAAATAATGATTAAAAGTAAGTCTTTGAGAACGGGGTTCTCAACTCCTACAGTAAGGCTACGGAGGCTACCTTAGTCTTGTCAAGGTTTCCATTGGGAAGCTTCTTAAAAAAAAAAATTCCCGGATGCAAACCCGCCGGCTTCATAGCTGCATCCATGTTAGCACGTCAAGTTTGATGTGGTAATTTCACAGCATGGGCGTAGTTAGGTCTACTTTAGGGGGTCTGAAGCCCCCCGTCACCCCCCCAAAAAAAATGATCCCAAGCAACCCTAAATATATAGTAATTATTCTACTATTTTTAAATTATATATCCAAACATTTCATTTTCACTGAGCGCAGATACACACTTTACAAACAGAAACAAGACTATGAATTGAAATGAAAAATAATAAGTCTAGCTATCATTATTGAATTAATGATGTACTGGCTGTTGAAGCTGCTGTAGGTAGAAGGCAGGCATTAGGACCCAGGCGAAGCTACACTGTGCTGCTTGTTCAGTAAAATTTCTCTGGTAGCGCCTTTTGTACTCAGTTCAACAGAACAATACTGTGAGTGTCCATAACATTTCACTGCTTAGCTTTACTTGTTTTCTTAAGTGAAAGGAAAGGTTTGGTGAAAGGTTTTCAGCCCTCTATACATGCTAATTCCTTCCTACAGACCTGGGGGCTAAGCCCCCCTTGTCTTTCCGTCCTAGTGACATCCCTGTTTCACAGTAGGCATAGACGCGGGTTGAGACTCTTTCCCGCCCCCTACAGTGCAATTCAGCTAGGTATACATCAAGGTGAAAGTCATCATAGCTCGCGTAGTATAGACCCAGCTCCCAACCCAACTTTGTGAATAGATTAACGGCAATCATTTTTTTATCGCCCAATAAGAGTCTCACGTTAACGCAGCATGTTAACGCCGATAACAGCCCACCACTAATATATATAAAATCTCAGCGGCACTCATTACTATCTTATACTATTTTAAAAGCATATTGAGTGAATGATATATTAGGAGTATAAAAGTTAAACTAGGGACATCCAGTCTTTTCCACAAAAGGTTGGCTGACGGTTTCATTCCAATCAAGCACAAGCACATCTGATTTTCCTTGTTTAATCAATGACTCTCACTCTTCAATCAACTGATCGTGTATGCTCCCAATTTCTGCAACTACACAAACCCATTGTGGATGACACCCAAAACCATTTTCATGCTATTCTATACAATTCATAGTAGACGTTGAATAAAAAGGATCATGATTAAAAACTCTGTAGAGCACACAGCTAACTAGACACAGAACAAAACCATTCTTCACCAGTGCTTTTGCTTCTGTTTAAAATAAAATCACTCAAATCATCTTAATTTTCATATTTAAAGGCTAATTTGCATTAATGTCATTCTTAGCGCAAAACAATGTGATTAAATATATTTTCTGTAGTGAGTTCATCCTGCTGAGAATGCACTGGAAAAACGTTCAGTACTTTATGTTCAAGGCTAGAGTCAAATAATGAGCAAATTACAGGGCCAGTTTTGAAGATTAGCTAAAGTAGTAGTATCTGATATAACAGAACTCATAATTGCTAATAAAATTCATGATAAGTTAAGCATTAACTGGGATTTTTAAAAATATCTACACAATTAAATTTGTAAGATGTAATGATAGTCATTCAGAGCAGTTTAGTGTGATATAAAACATACTGAATGAGAATTGTCTGCGGTGATAGTGATAGAAATCAGACATTTGAATTGGTTAATTCTTCTAAAACCTAAATTATTATGTTAAATTGTTATAAATAAACTTAACTCTACAGATCTTGTTTACAAAATCTTTATGAAATGGTTTTAGCCCAAGCAGTTCACTATAAGTCAAAGTAGTACTGAACAAACTGCATCTCACTGGTCATTTTGAATGGTTAAAAATTTTTATTTCCGATGATCTTTCTTTCCTATCATGACCATTGTTATGAAATCTACATGAGTAGGTTTCTCCAGATTGATACATTTCACAGCAAACTATATTTTATATAAAAAATATGGTTATATCTCAACTATAGAATTTTGCAGATATTCACTGAAATTCCCCCTTTTTCACATACTGACGATTCAAGGGTGACTCCATAATAGTAGGCAGCTTAATGCCAAAGAAGATTTTCCCCCAACTTGAAATAATAAGTGCATTGCCTTGAGAGATTACATTTTAGCTAATGTCTTCAATCTAAAATTAAATGTTGTTCACAGTTCTGCAGCAATTAACACAGACTGGCGTAGTCAAATTCATAATCCAATAATGATGGTGAGCAGTATTGCTTGAGGTTATGTAGCAAAAAACAGTCTTTGAGAATGCCTGCCCGAATTAGAAACTTCACTGGAAGCAGGAACACCTATGCCAGTAAAGCAACAACACATAATGAAAAAAAAAGATAAGACCACCCATTCTCCACTGAAGACTCAATAAAAAGATGCATCGTCCATTTCATATATTTCGCTTTCTTAGAAAAGTGTGTGAGCTGGGGGTCTGTCATAACTAGGACTGAGCTACACAGTAAAGCCCATACTGCAATACGAAAATCATCAGATAAAAGAACATACAGACACACACACAAAAACAAACATGTGTATTTCTATATTTGTGGACAAATTATTTTGATCTAAATGCCTACAGCCAAGCCAAATCCTATTCTTAGTCTCACTAACCCAAAGGAAGTCTTTTGGGTATTTTTTTCAAAAAGTAAATCAGATTGTTAGGGCTGGCCAGACTAGGGGTGTGTTATATGGCAAAAAAACAAATTTTTTTACAGTTAAATCAAAATTTAGATTTTTTTCATGGTATTGACATTAATTTGTAACTATAGATTTTTGTACTACTATTTTGCAAGTTACTGAACAGTACAACTAAACTATTGTTGTTTGTGTGCTGTTTCTATGAGGCCGGCATTAAGCGGACTAGCAAATAGTGTGATTTGGCCGAGGAAAAAAATTAGGACGAGCATAGAACCGCAATAGATAGATGGAATGTAGTCTATTTACACAATACTACAGTCTCTCTGCTTTGGCAGATCATCAGCACAAAGATCGCCTTTGCGAACTCATATAGTTATGCCACTCACCCCTAGGCCAGAATAATCTAAATACTCAAGTATTCATTTGTTACGCTGATATTTGTTTCATTATTCATTATTTGCAAATCTGTCTTCTGTTGCCCTTTTAGACACAGGCAGAATTCTAGAACACTATTGCACTATTAGAGATTAGGCGATCAGGCAAGTTTCCTGGTTTAAGAGATTCCTAAACAATACGGAAAGTTGTAAATCTGTATGAAATCAGTATAAAACAGAATGATGCATTTATCTTAAATGAGATTTAAGTTTGTCTAGCAAAGTGTTTCACACTCTTTTAAACTGGGAACACTAATTTAGCAATAAAATACAAATTTAGTTTAACATTCAATAAATCAGCTAAACTCATAGTTCAGCAAAGATTGTTTGTAAGATCTTTATTCATCCGTCTTCTTATCTGACAAAACATTATTCATAATGTTAAAGCCCTACTGTTCTTAGCGGGATGTGAATGTTTAAGCAATGTCAAATTTCTTAGGTCTTTTCTTATGTATTCCCCTCATTCTGGGCACCTCCCATCTACACAAAGAGCTTAATACATTGGCAAATGTGAACACACTGCTTCAATCTAAACAAATGTAGTGAGGATAAGGAAGATTAAATTTCATTTTACATAGTCATTCATTTTACATAATCATACATAGTCATTACATATCAGACAAGACATTCAAATTTAACACAGCATGGGTGGCATTATGGGTGACATTGTGTTAAGACTATCACACACTAGTCATGCGTTTTCATGTTGTGTGGCTTTGGGTGGCAGTACAAAGTGCAGCAACATACCCCAACAAAACCAACACAGATTAAACTCAAGTTCATTTAACACTCTACCCTTATATATTCTTAAATACTTCTATTCTTATACATTGAGTGGTGCTGTAATGTTATTACCTGTGCTGGGCATTTACGTACATTTTCGTGCCTATAACGGAGTTAGTGTGTGCAGCAAGAAAGTTGATAGCTGTAATTATCGTCTGCAATTAGACAATTAATAATTCACTCTACTTAATTATTGAAGAATAACACATTCGCCTCCCAGTGTGCTGGGTGCACCTGCTATTTATATCTACCAATACAGGCGTGCACATGAGTAACGTCAAAACTGAACCGATAGCCCTCTGTCACTCACACAAACAGAACACTCAACCAAAAACTGCTCATACAAAAGGCTCTGAGACAGGGCTCAAACATAGAGCACACACACATTTCGAAGTGAAAAACAATTATGTGCTAATTATTCTGCTAAGTAATTGCGTGCATGAGGTGCATGTCTGCAGGAAACCCACTATCGCAGAAACTTGTTCTGCTTCAAGAGCAAACGCACAGCGAGGGATGGTGGAACGCACCTCGGGGAGTGCAGCAAGAGAACAAGGCTACAAAGGGCCAAGCCAATGAAAGAGAAGTGAGATGGGAAGAATAAACACGTCTTCCTCTGACAGCTTTCCAGTGATAGCTGCAGACTGCTGCCATGTCTGAAAGTGACAGATGGGGGGGGTCTGGAGAGAACAGATGAGAGAGCGGGTCTGGACAGGAGGAGACGGAGAAGAGACTGTTATCTCTGGGATAATCGTTTACTGTATTTACATATTCTTTGGAACGGTGGAGAATTACCCCGGGAAGGCAGAGAGAACAAAAGGAGGAGGAGCAGGAGGAGACATGGAGGTGGGGGACAAGTGTAATAATTCCTGTAGTCAAACTGTAATTAAGCCTGTGCAAGAGAAGCGGGAGGCAAATGGAGGAAAGGCTGATGGTGTGACAAAGGAAATGATTGAGGTGGCAGAGAGAGAGAGAGAGAGAGAGAGAGAGAGAGAGAGAGAGAGAGAGGGAGAGAAGGAGCAGAATAAAAAAAGAGAGACAGAGGAAAAGGAAGAGGAAAGATACAGAGAGGAGAAAAAGAAAAGATCTAAGAAAAGAAGAGAAAAATAAAAGAATAGAGTTTAAGAAACAGAGATCATGTTAAATACAGGTATCTCTTAAACAGTCAGTGATAACATTTACACTTAAACTGGCCACCACAGGGGAAAGTGAGGATTTTGTATGGTTGCTTCCTCTTTCCAAAATCTCGCATAGAGAGAGAAAACAGGAGAGACAGAGTGAAGGCAGCCAGAATGAAAGCAAACAACGGACGGCAGAAAGCCAGTTTAGCTTTCACAAGTAATCATCCTGCTAAGGTCTGTGACTGAGGAAGAGGAGAGCTACATTTTTATATCCAAACTACTTTCACAGCTTTTGGTCCAACAGATACATGTACAGCTTTTCTGTAAACCAGTGCAGCAAACACTTTCCAATCAAAGGCGGTTACACAAACACCTATGTAATCACTATGTAAGGATTACAAAGATAACAAAGAGAACATGAATGCAAATTCCAAGAAACAAGCATTACAGATATTATGAAAACACCTAACACACACACACACACACACACACTCACACACACACACTCACACACATTTGTACACACTGCTTTAAAGGCATACTAAGAACTAGAGATGCTGATATAGATTTAAAACTACAGTTTGATATTTCATAGTATTTTCTGCTATCTAATATAAGTGATACGAAAACAGTACTACGCAATACACTCTTTTGACCATGAGTCACATCAGCCCACAGTCCTAAGAGCCAAGGAAACACCAAAATTGATCCAAAAAATGCAATCCTGAACATCCTCTTACACTTAGCTATACCAATTAACAAGGCAAAACGAACATGAATATTATTCACAAATTAAAATTCCAGTGAATATGCAAAACATGTAAAGCACTGTTTATAGCCTACTGCAGTAATCTTTATACATAGCTAGCAAAAAAAAATCCTTGAGGGTCAACATTTTCTGGATCATTAGCCTGAACGCATCCTTGTCAACAGTATAAACTGGCAACATGTAGTTGTGATCAGATCTTTGAATATATTTATGGTATTCTTAATTCCATTAAAACTGCAAGCAGATAGCATGCCTCTATGTCACTCTGTCGTGACAGTACTACATGAGACAGATAATATGTGAAAAATATCAGGCTCCTCTGGCACCACATAGTGTTCCTAATGGCATTTGCAGGAATCCACCACACCTGAATCCAAGCAGCCAATGAGAGTGAAGAGAAGTGTCTGATGGAGTGTCAATTATGGCCCATGCATGCTGTTAGCAGTCCTCCTCTTAAGTGTTCAGGACCTTAAGAGATTTAAAACCTATGTACAGCCAGATGAAAGTCATTGTAAAGCATGTTACTGTGTTATTTAAATATGTGCACAGGTTTAAGTGCAGTAGAGAGGGAGACTGAGAACATTTTCAAGTCCACCCTCTTCTCAATCTTACCTGCAGCTTTAATATGTTTAGATTTACAGCATTTAGCACTCTTATCCAGAGCGATGTATATTGGTGCTTAAATAGTCTATGTCTGGTCTTCATACCTGTAAAGCTAAACTCAAACTCAAAGTTACCGCCAGCTAAGTTACACACCTTAACAAACCCTGCCATAAGAAAAAAGACAGGGGTTAAAAAACAAGTTAAGAGGGTAAGGCCCTGAGTTTTTTAAATAAAACTTTTAAATGAATACTAGTGTGTTTCAACTAAGCACAGTACTTGCTTGAGACCACAACATAAATTTGAATGCAACACAAACAGCTACCTTTAACAGCACACACTCGTCTAGTTATTCTCTTTTAAATATCTCCACTTCTATGAACTTTCAATTTTTCTTGTATTTTCTATGACTTCTTTTCTTTTCTTTCTTTCTTTTATTCCATTTCATTTTATTTTTATTCTTTTGTAAATTGAATGACCCTTTGTACACGATAATGTGCTATATAAATCAACTTGACTAGATTTTAAGGAAATATGCATGAAAAGACAGACCCACAGAGCAGCTGACATTGAGAAAGATGATGCCCATTGCTTCACTTGATCAATGGCTTAAATACAGAGAAAGAATTTCACATTGTTCACACTGTGTGCTGTGCTGTGGTGTGTTCACACATGACTTTACTTTACTTTACTTACTTACTTCACTTAATTGGGCCTGGCATCTAGATGGGCACTGGGCTGCCTAATCTCTCTGGCATGCCAAGGAGCCATGCACTGTCAGCTTAGCTGCTGTGCCAGCTGCAGATGCCTGTGTAGCCTCAGTCAGATTAGAGAGCATTCCTCTGCCAGTCATTTACAAAGAATGTCGTTGTGAAAGTCAAGACATTTAAGGTGATGAATGAACATCAGGGTGATTCTCTTTTAATTGCCTAGAAACAGTGCTTCCCAAATCGTTCCCAGAAAAAAAAACACATTCTCAGAACTTCTCAATCCACATCCAGCTGTTTACTAAGATAGTGAAGAGTGGTTGTGGTTTACGACAAAATATGGTTTACTGTGAGTTAAAAAATCAACAAAACCTTGATGCTACTGAGAGCCAATGGCTTGGTGCATGATGCCTCTCCCGTAGTCATAAAATGTGATTATGAAGTCACTTGTGATGCTGCCAAGACACGTTGAAATAGCTTCACCATGCCCATTCATCATGACTTGACATGTCAGTTTCAAGTGTAAACATGGCCTGAGAATCATGTTCATCAGGGTCTTCACTGGTATGAAAAACTGTATAAAACCATAATGACTTCATATGTTCTTCCCAGCCCTGGTCCTGAGAACATTTTAGTGCTTTCCCTGCTCATCATACCATTTCCCACTAACCATAAACTTGTACACATGCCAGGTCGTTGGATCAGGTGTATTAGAGCAGGGGAATGCAGCAAAATATATGGAGCTGAGGAGATTCAGGATAAGGTTTGGGAGTCACTGTACTATAAGAACAAGTGGTGTTAGGATAAACTTTGAAATGTGTTTTAGTGTTTATGCTGGGAGTCGACGTTTTGGTCTGTACATAACGGAGCAGTTTTTGTAGCAAGCTACAAGAGATTTGACTCAGAAGTTAGTCAGAAAGATTGAGCAACATGATGTGGGGTGTAGGAACACTTCAAGAAAGTCAAGATGTAGTAGGGGAAGATCTCACTCATGAAATACAGAGCCAGCATTAATTTTTAAATATAAATAACTTTGCCTCAGTCGTGCTAGCCTTTCAAGTGTCTTTGTGACAGCCATGGCGAAGGCCTTGATTATAAGCAATGAGCTTAAGCAGCTCTGTTTATTCATATGCCAGTGTTCTGGATTGGAAAATGACCAAAGCGAAAGTGAAAGAAAACATTGGTTCAATGAATAACCACTATTTTCTATGACATCTGACCTGTGTGCGGAGCTCAAAGTCCACCAGCTGGAGAAAAGTTTATGAGTAAACACTTCTTTTCGCAAAACGCTCACAACTCAAACTCCTGCCGTATTATCCAAATGCAAATCTGCATCATTGGCCAGAACACAGACACTAAAACAGATCAGACACTTAAACTTGACAGGTAAACTGCTTTAGACGCACAAAGGAGGGCTATACAACATTAGCCAGGTGGTTTAACTATCCCTTTTAAATTGGTGTGAAACAAAAAAATGCTCATAAAAATAAGGTTGCTCTCCTAATTTCAGCTCCACAAAAACATTACAGTTGGCTACGGCTCTGGTCAAAAACGTGAAACAGTGCCACCCCCAACCGCGGTGAAACAGAGAATTCCAGTGAAACATGTTTCTTCTCAGACCCCGGAGGCTCGTGGATTTTCAAGGTTTCAGTGGACTCTAATGGTAAATAAGTCCCACCCGTGAAACAAGTGACTGCCTACTGTGATAGGGTAGTTCTTTACTTCAAAAAGACTGACATAACAGTGTGGCCAATCACCGCCCTTTGTTTTCATTTCCTTCTATTTTATGTACTGAGTACTGACTTTGAGTGTGAGACTGAAACTTCATACATAACAAAACATCCAACATATTATTTACTAGTATTTATTAATAATATTTCTTTTTCTTTTATATTTCATTTTTAGTCTATGAGTGCACAGAAGGAAAGGCATTAGCTAGTTAGCTTGCCCGCTCGCTAGCGATCCCCACCACCACCCAGCCAAGCTGGGCACTGGTGAAATCCTTGGACCAAAAAATTCCTGCTGGTTTGACAGAGTGATTAACAACTTCACCAAGAAGACCAGGAGGGTAGAATAAATTCATAAGGTAAAAAAAAGAGGTTAGATATGGTTTCTTGGGAAATATTGTTCATTATGTACTGATGAAATAAACATTACTATTACGTGTTTGCAAGATATGCACAATGAAATTCTTTTTATATTTTGTAGTGATTTAAGACTAACTATGAGGAGACTGAGGAAAGAGCAGGAGAGAAAAGATACATCAAAATGTATGGCAGCAAAAGCAGAACATGGAGGTGAAGTGGGTACTTAGGGCAAGAAAATCAAACTGCCCTGCAAACTGCAAGGTACCGAGTTTGTTTCGCAGCAGGCACCGGGGATGAAGGGTGGTTTGTTTCACCAAAAATATTGACCAGGAGCTGCCACTGGTGCAAATGCAATACTGTGAATATAACTGAAATAACTTCAGCCTGTTGAAAAACATGCCCATTCTGTTGTAAACTAGGCCAGTGGCTCCTGGGTGTCATACTGAGGTTGCCAGGGTTAAAAGTTTAAACGCCTACATATTTAGACTTTGATTGATTGATTTTTCAATAAAGGAAGTACTGATATCAATGTAGCATGTTATTACAACTGAAGTAGACCAGAGATCTATTTTTCCAGAGCTATGAAGTCGATTTTCATGGCATGAATAAATATAACAGAAATTGCTGTAGTGTGTTCTAGGGCAAAAGGTTGCTAAATGGTGTTACAGTGGAGACGTGTAAAGAAAACTGCTGTAGAGTGTTTCAGGACAGAAATGTTGCTGCAGTTTTACAAGAAATGCAAAGTATCTGAAGTGAGTGAAGGCATTGCATAGTGTTGGCTATAGTTATTGTTATAGTTATAGTTATGCAAAGGCTAAGAAACACCAACCAAGACCCTAATTCAGTGTTTTAAAGTGTTATTAGTAAACATAAGGACTGTTGTGGCAGCCAGAGCTTCACTGCTTCAGGCCCTGTCACTGCCACCAGCTTTAGCAGTCACAACTTAGTCATGAGACAAAACTACCATCAGGAAGTGCTCATTTCTCAATGATAAGCATTTAAATATGTTTACATAGTCTTTTTTTTTCACTTCATGGAAGTCATATGAACAAAAAGAGAATTCCTTGTGTCCTTTGGAAGGAAGGGTGTCAGTGGTGACACTCAGCAGAGAGAAAGACTGTCACCATACAGTAAACCCAGGCCAGTAAAGCTCCACAAATAGCAGCAGTTTTGACAGTCCTGCCAAACGTGAAGCACTGAGCCTTGGAAACTGGGCGCAAGTGAAGAATTTAAGAGCCTTCACCTGTACAGTGTCAGCCTCTACGCGTGTTTGGTTTGGTGGTCATGATGGTGGTGGTTAATGGTGGAAATATAACATTCGCAATTCACAACAGACAATGTCTAAGACAATATTCAGTTTGACAACTGAGTAGCGCTAGCACTCATAAAGTGAGTTATGTAGCAGCAGTCAATAGCAGCAGAAAATGCTGAATCAGATGTTGGAGGGAAAAAGAAAGAACAATTCTGCAAAAAATCTAGCCTGAGAGAACACAAAATATTGGATCTTTGGTCAACACTGGAATCCTGAAACAAAAAGTGAGAGATCTTGAGAGATGAGTTTTAAAAAGATGCTGGAATGACCAAAATGCATTAGCATAACACTAGAATACCTTGCAGTATCTTAATGTTTGCAAGAAATGGAAGACCAGAGCAAACAGTACTGTTACAATGCAGGTAATGAAGTTAGAATATGCTAGATGTTTTTATAGGTCTATAACCCGTGTTAATCAGATTTTATGGTACCGATATTCCGTTTAGACAGCTCTCTTTAGGGATCACACTGCCCACCTCTAGTGGAGGTGTTGATGACGGGATTGTGTGGGCACCTCTACCTGCATGCATGTATGTATGTGTCAGAAAGGCTGTTCGTTCACATTCTCACAACCGGTGCAAACTGGTTTATCTACGATTTTAGTTTGCAGCTCATTTGCTTTCTCACTTAACAACACTGTGATTAACTTTGATAGTCAAAACAGGCAGAAAAAGCTGTAGCTAACCAAAGTTAAAAAGCAGAAACAACACAAATTACCCCCGCAAAAAAAAAAATCCAAACCCGACAGAAAAACTAGGAACAGAAGCAAGAGCTTCTTTGTTTTATTATTTACAAATAACATCTTCGCTCAAAATCATACACTATTCTCCCTATTGGTGTTGAATGGAGATTAGAAACATTAAACAGATGAGAGAGAAGGAAAGAAAGAATGAAAGAAAGAAAGAAAGAAAGAAAGACATTAGTTCCTCAATGGCCTTTTCACATGGTCTCTCCCTCCCTACCGCTCCTACTGTTACAGCTGAGATTATGAGTTTTGACTTGAAAGCTTTTGACAAAAATGTTCCAGTCAAGAGACATCTGAATCCTCTTCCTTCTGATTGTTTCACCTTTTTAAAACCATAATGCGATCAGTTCCAATTAGATGCGGCAAATGACATGGTATTCAAACTCAGCTCACAGGTGAAAACCTGCCTGTTTTTCAAATGTATAATTTGTTGAGGATAAAAGAGTCTTGAATCATCAAGGTCTGTTGAGCTGAACATTAGGTTCATGACTGAATAGGAGAGTTTGATGACATTCATTCAAACACATTCGTTCATTTGTAATACCAAATCTTAAAGTCTCCGGTGTCACCAATGGAAGGCCAAGCAGGCGGGAAGCTTCTGAAGATAAACATGGTGAACATTCTCCAAATAAGGATTTGTATTGCTTACATCTGTGCTCAAACTTATGTTAGGCCTGCACAGCCCACCATAGTATTTAACTACATGCTACCGTGTTAGTTATTCAACAGCCATGCTATGGAATGGAGAATGTGAAGAGTTTCTGTCTTTTCCAAAGAGAGGGTCAGAAGTGAGACAATCAAGGAAAATAAAGTAAACAACAACTAAAGATTTTCCGTGAGCCCATAGGAATATAGATAGGTTAGAAACAGGATGATCACAATGCCCACGCAAAAATCCATCTCTTTAGCCTTCGTTTCATCCAAGAAAGCTGGTGGGTGGCAGGGATCCAAGGCTGAGGCACCAAGAGCCCTCTAGCCGGCACTAATGGGAGTTCTTAGTACAATAGGTTGGAGCAGCCCAGCGTATGATTGGCTGAATGCAAGGGATGTGGAGGGATGCAGTCTTATTGATAGACGAGGCGACCAGACCAAAAGAAGAAGCAAAGACGGTAAGAGCAAAAGAACAATGTCTCTTATTATAGAGAAAGAGAGATAATCAAAAGAAACAGGCTTACACCGAGTTCTTTCCAGTCATGACGCACTGCAGATTTTTTATACAAGTCTATAGAACTTATTTTTCTGCATCTAATGAGAAACTGCACCTGTTGCACACACTCACTGCTACAGAGTATACATTTCCTGGAAGAGACTGACTTTCTAATTAAAATCTAATTTGTGATCAATCATGTTAATTTACTAAGACTGTCATAAACAATCAATCAACTATCTTTTCAGTGACTAGCTGGCTTTGTGCATACTTTAAATTCTTCTATTGGTCTGTTTGACAGTAAGAGATCTGACAAAAAACTTTGTGCTTTTCTTTCTATCGGCTGATCTTTTTTTCTAATAAAGTACTGTGGAATCTTTGAAAGGATCTGCATTCTTTGTTATTGTTCATTTAAATGCATTTTGTCAGGTCTTTTGTAAAATTTGATTCCTCAATCATCATTATACTCAATAGGTTACTCAACTAATAATATAAAAAATAATGGCAGAAAGCATGTGTGTATTTGAGATGAAAATTAGACTAAAGCCAAAAGTGCTTTTTAGTTATAATACTTTCATGGGAAGCCCATTGACTTCTTTGCTTAAATCTTGCCCTCAGATGCCAGAAAACAATAGTCACAGCAGAGTAGGGAAGGGTGAGGGGCTTTCAATCCAGCAGTGACTAAAGCCACCAAAACAAAGGCTCCGGGTGAAGGTTTGAATGCCTTTTATAGGGAGGGGAAGTGCTACAAAAAGGCATTCAAAAAATGACATCTTCGCTGTGGAAGCAGTGAGAAAAGTGGGAGTCAAAAAAGAAAGAGAGAAGTGTTTTTTGTGAGGAGGTTGGTTTCATCTTAGGCCATTTTATACCCTTTATATATGCAGAGGCTGAGAAACTTTATACATTGTTCATAATCATTTTCTGCAAAGCAGACCACTGACAAGGAAAGCACTGTTGCTCCCAAGTGGGTATTTAGATCAAATCCAATATTATTAATAGAATGTTTGTATTGTATTCTAAAAGAATGTCTTATAATCTGACACAGCTAGGTTTAACAGGACTGTTTTGATCTGCCCTGGTTCCCTTAAAATGAGAAAAGGAAATGTATCTGTATAACATCATTTTGAACACTTGCCTCATAACTCAGGTACAAAATGAAAGAAGCAAACTTTGTAACTGTCTTAGCTGTTTACTTTTTTAGTGAAATGCTAGTTGAAAGGTGCTTGCAGGAAAAAGTAGTATTGATGCAATACATTTTTTGCCACAGCATGGAAAACCTCATTTTCTAGCATTTTTTAAAGAAAGAGTTTCTGAAGTTCTAATGTGTACTGTTCACTCCAAAGTACATGAAAGCTATGCTGCAAAGACAATCTAATTGGAATTCATTATTTATGTGATGTCACAAACAACCCTTTCATTTATAGATATCCACCTATTCACTCTACAGCAATTAAACCCAACATACCCACACTTTACTCACAAGGTGTGCTTCAGCGCACATAATACTTTTTAAATAGAAATGTTTGATGAAGTAAGAAGAAGTGTTTGAGATTGTAAAGGCTAAAAATGAAAAATGAATATGAATTACAGCTGTTTTTGGTAAATACAAGGACTTGAAGTGGGGGTCAGTTTAAAAAAGTACAAGGAAAGATGTAGGAAGTTTAAATGAACCAGTTTTCAGTGCACATTAAAAACTAACAAAAATCAAACAGGCCAACCAAGCATATCTCTTGACCCTCAGAACTTGTTTCACAGTCCACGAAATGCAAATCCATCCACCACCGCAGAGGAGGACGGATATGCAAATTGACTCCTACCATCACCACAGGCGCACACTCTCAAAAAGAAAGAAATCATTAAGTGTGTGTAGTTTCCCTATACAGAGTTCTGAATGCTCATGCTCTCCTATTAAATTATTGTGCGAGGCTTAATGAAAATAACCCTCTCACATTTTGAAAGCCTTGTGTCCTCCCCCGCCTGTGTGTATGTAACCTGCACTATGGGCACAAAAGTATTGGAACACACCTGTTTTTCAGAGTTTGGGCTAGACTCCTTATTTCATGTGAAGGGCATTCTTAACGCTTCAACATAACAAGACATTTTTAGAAACAACATGCTTACAACTTAGTGGACACAGTTTGGGGAAGAACCTTTTCTATTCCACCATAACTGTGCCTCAGTGCACAAAGCAAGCTCCATGAAGACATGATTGGATGAGTTCAGTGTGGAAGAACTTGACTGGCCCGCACAGAGCCCTGACCTCAACCCTATCAAACACCTTTAGGATGATTGCGACCTCATAAATACTCTACAGAACGAATGGGCGCAAATTCCCACAGAAATTCTCCTAAATATTGTGGGAAGCCTTCCAAGGCGCATGGAAGCTATTATAGGATATTGGACGCCACATTAAAGGCTATGTATTTGAATGGAATGTCATTAAAGTCCTTGCTGGTGTGAGGGTAAGGCGTCCCAATATTTTGTCCATGTAGTATATGTGTCGGCCCGCGGACATCTCTGCTCTTATCTAGGCGCCGCAGCACTGAGCATCACGGAGCGTGACCTGACACCGGCGCGACCAAACGGGTTTGATGTTCAGAGCGTGACTGACTATACAAAACCACTACTTCCACAATAGCTGGAGGGCTAAATAAAATCTTGCCGAATTTAGTCTAGAGGACAGGGGCAGAAAAATAAGAGAAGAAAACAAGTGAGCTGAGCGATTCCTTAACCTAGACAATGCGTTGCAGAAATAAAAGCAAGTGCCACTATAAATAACACCCTGTTGCGTTACGAGCTCCCGCTAGGCTCCCTCTCACACAAAAGGCCAGCAAATGCATTTAAAACGACCAAAATATTGCATTGTGATGGCAGAAAGAGTACGATCAGAGCTTTTGCTCGGTCGGATTAGAGAGAGACGGTCCCACCTGCTGCCTTAAAACGCTTAAAACGCTCAGAGAAAACAAAACACCCCTAGAGGCCACACCTTGCGTTAGTATGGTGTATCAAAACTAAGTATAAGAAAGGTTTACGAGTTCCTTTACTTTTGTTAGACGATTAAAAGGCGAAAAAATTCAACCAAAGAAATCCTGCATTAGGCATGCATTGTGTACCAACAGCCCTGCGCAAGGCGCGCAAGTTACCAGCCCCGGTCCACATGGGACGTCTGACGTCACGGTGTCACCGTGTACTGGATAATATTATGCATACAAATGCAAACAATAACTTTGATGATAAGCAACCAGGTGAGCAGACCTGGCGGGTGCTAATTTACCTTGGCTGGACAGAAGAATGACACCGAGAATCTGCCAAATGTTCCCCATTTTGAGGTCTGATCCGTTTAGTGGTGCTCGACAGTCTTCTTTTCACGCGAAAAAATACTATCCTCAAGCCCACATACACTCAGTCATTAGTGATCCTGGCACGGCGTGCACGCACTTGGAAAGACACTTGTGTTGTCAACGCACTGAGGGCAAAATCCAAGTCCGTGGATTAAAGCTTTGACACAAGAATTAGCGTTCTGTCCCCCTGTCCTTGCTCTCTGGTCCGCTCCTGAAAGTCAGCATCTGAAAGTCCTCCCGAGTCCCTGAGATGTACGCGTGCGGACAGGTAGCCAAGGTCCTCGGTGTGGTTCGTGACGAGAAAAGGTGTGTAAACGGTGAGGCAGCCTCCTTCCGCTGGAGCGAGGTGGAGTGAGTGTGGTGGTGGTAACGGGTGTAGGGGGTGTGGGTGGGACTAACCGTGACGTCACGGCGCGTCACTCAATCCGTCCAGACTCAAAAGGTTGAGAACACTTGAGAACTTCACCTAGTTGCAGAACTTGCGTTTCCCATTAACTCCATCTAAAAAGAACACTTTTCCTAAAAAAAAAAATTGCATTCATACCAGGAACAACCAATGTCGGTGCAGTGGGGTAAAAAAACACCCTGCCCTTAGTTTGTTGAAAAAACAGGTCATTAGTGCAAGTCCGGCAAGGAAATGTTGAGATTCAAAGGAAGTTAAAGTGAAGAGGGAAATCAAACGCTGCTTACATTGAGTGAACGCACCAGAAGTCTGGTGTCTGTGTGTAGACTATAATCCCACAAAACGAAATTAGCAATAATTCATGAATAAAATCAAGGGAAATATTGAAATGTTGAAATGTTAATGCTAAGGAATTTTACTCCAAGTAATACTGGAGGATTTATATTGGTAAATGCAGTGCAGTGGATACTTTTTAAACTGTGCGAAAAAAAAGAAAAATAATTGAAATGTACCTAAACCAGCAGCTGACTGGCTGATCAATACAACTAATTAGATCATGTATAAATTGCAACACTTTAGTGCTAAATGTAATGTTGCCTGTTGACTTAAAGCCCATGCAACATGCATACTAATCACCTACTTTGCTGTGCCATCTGTTGGCAGTTTGCCGCTATTGCATGCAGCGTTTTGTATGATTATACCTAAGTAACGCTGATGCTCACGCATTTTTATCAAATGTTCAGTAAATATACTAATGATATCAAGTTAGTTAATACTAATACTTGATAATAATGACAATGAGAGTATTATCTACTGGAACAGTGGTAAATATATGTTGTTCACTTGGAAGTTGCACATGAATGCCCATTCAAGTTGTAAACACGGAGGTAGTTCCGATACCTGAGTTTCCAAGTTGGGGTGACTTGAACTTTTTAACATGGCAGAGAAGAGGACAGGTAGTTGCAGCTTACAGGGAATTTCTATACTTTTTATTTTTAGATATAAATCATTCACACAAATGGAAAAGTAGTCACAGCTTCCTGATGAATCCTCTCTCTTCTTGTATATGATGAGCAGTTCTTTAGGGGCAATAAAAATGTTTCCCATCACTGCTGCAGCATGGCTCACCACTGACTCAAAATAGATACAAAAATGTAACCAGGGGTTAAATTTTAATGCCCCAGGGAGCCAGTTACTCATTAGTGGTGTACAAGAGGCTTGTTACTGTTGGATGTATGCATTTGCGGCTCAGGATACCAGCCTTTCCCAAATTTGTTGCATGTATTCATGACTTTAACCTGTAGTCTATGTGCATTTAATATAGAACAACACTATTTAGCAATTTATTTATCGGATGCACCTAATAAACAGGTGAAAACAACCATAGTGTCAGGTTTTTCCAGAAAAATATTCCAACAAGTTAAAGCAAAACAGGCTATGTTTTCTGACTTATTTTATAGAAACAAAATTATTTAGGCCATTTTATTGTGATTGCAAACAAAAGTCCTGAAGGAGCAAAAGGTTTTTGTTTTGTGACAGACTACAGGGACCTGGCACTACAGCTGGTGAAATGATCATACACGCATAATGCATGTGAATAACCAGGTAAATTATCTAACAAATGCATTTGAACTTTGAATTTTACCCGCCATGTTTGTCAGTCAGTTGCATACAGATGCATCCATTACGATTAGCCCTAGCCTGGATTGACTTTTGAGTAAGAAGCAGCAGTTCAGTACACACTCATGTGGTCCTTGACTAAAGCCATAGAGGGGGCTCATGAGCCTGCCTTGAACACCCACCAGAAGGAGAAATAGGACACACTGCAGTCATATGGTCTCTGCAAATATGGGCAAGGAACCGCAGTCTTAAAAATTACACAAATAAAG
This sequence comes from Brachypetersius gabonensis, assembly GCA_037577145.1. Taxonomy (NCBI): domain Eukaryota; kingdom Metazoa; phylum Chordata; class Actinopteri; order Characiformes; family Alestidae; genus Brachypetersius; species Brachypetersius gabonensis. The sequence continues at coordinate 18,175 of JBBJLR010160806.1, forward strand.
GACAGCTACTTGAAAAAAAAACTTAATTGCTGTAACTTTATTACTAGACTAGAGGTTCTAAGCGAAAACCACACCATGGGCACCTGTTACAAATGGAATAATAAGAGAAAACTCAACATCTTTCTAAAAAAAAAAAGACAACTGATTAACAAATGATTCAACTATTGATCTGGTTATTTTCAGCTTCTGCAGATCTGAGAACAACACCACCTCCAATTATTATAATGATTTCTTATCCGATTCCTTATATGTTCATGTAGTGAAATTTTGGGGCATATTTCAAGGCCACAATGCTCAGCTCTGTCTGCCCACAGCTTGCAGGTAGTTTAAGTTAAGGAAGGAAGATTTGGTTTTTAAATCTGATTTGCTGAGACATGCTTAAAGACAATGTACAAACTCCATATACACACCTGATGACAAACTTGTCATTTTGTTTATGCTGAGTTATATCCTGTAGATTATGAGCATGATAACATGAAAATGTTTAATACAGAAACTGATAACTGATTTCTACCACGGCAATAAAGTTAATTTTCATTAGAGCTAATGAGATTCACAGTATTATGTTGTCATCAATAGAGTGGTGCTATAACAGCTGTACACAGATATTTGTAGCTTATGACTACTTGTAACAGACATTTAGGTCAAATATTTTACTTGTGTTCGCTGTAAGCCAGTTTTTACAACATGTGAAATTAGCTACTCTTTTATGGGCTCTAGCATGAGCTACTGTTAGCTGTATGCCGGGAGCTAGGGCGACAGACATAATAGGGAACCTGAAGCTGCAGGCAAGGGACAAATGTGATAGATTACGTAGTCATCCACGTACGTTATCCATGTAAAGTAGTCTGAGATTACTAAGAATAATGTTAAAGAGGTATGCAAATTAGCCCAGACCATGTTAGATGCTATTAAATGCTCTGGTCCCATCCAGATGTCCAACACTACTAATAATAATTTGAGGAAACACTCCAGTTTCAGGACAGTTGGAGATCCAGAGGAGGGTTCTAAGTGCTAAAATCTTTGTGATAGATCAGGAGAGGAGATGTTATAGAGGGATTCTGCTGCTCTGGTCGCCTTTGGCAACTCACTTCACGGGTAACCTCGAATGAGAACAGTTTCTATTGGGTTTGTCTTGTGTGTAGGGATGGCAGGGAATGAAACCCTGAATGATCGGACTAAGGCAGCTACGGTATATATCAGTCTGTAGGCACGATTTAGTCACTTGAATTTAATTAAGGCAGCCATGGGTAGGATTAATGGGGATACCTCCGATTTTTTGGTTGGTTGACGACCAGCCAAGCTGCTGCGTTCTGAACCAGCTGTGAGGGTCAGAACAAACTGGGAGACCCACTGGGAGGGCACTGAAGTAATTAAGGTGAAAGCCTAGACTGCTAGGCACCTTTGAGGTACCCTGACCAAGGTACCGTCTCCACACACTGCTCCCCGTGCGCTGTGTTCGTAGCTGCCCACTGCTTCACTTGGTGAATGGGTTAAATGCAGAGGAAATATTTCGTACTGTTCACACTGTGTGCTGTGGTGCGCTCCCATATGACCGAATTGTCACTCTCACTTAAGAGATCACCATGGTTTGTACCAGTAGTTGGATGGCATATTTAGTCAGGTATGGCCTGGGTACCACTCTGTCGACATCATGTCTGTCCCCTGAACCAAATGGAAAAGTCTTACCCCACCTTACCTGCTGCCTGATACAGCTGATTCAGAAATTATTCAAAATTGAACTGCATCAGAGAGGCTGATCTCCTGTGATCAGACAGAACTAATTACAGAGATCCTCTCATCAAAGTCTTTTACCAGCACACTCAATTCAGTTCCTACAAGCCTGGTTAAAGAAGTCTTACCAGTTATAATTGGGTCTCTTTTAGCACTCATTAACTCCTCCTTTAGTATTGGTTATTTACCAAAAGCTTTTTATGCAAATGTAGCTGAATTTCTGCACTGCACATTCCTCAATCACATGCACAGATACATGCACAGCTGCTACTGCATTTCAGAACACGGACCACATCCAGTCAGGTATGTTTTGATGATATTACCGTGGATCTATTATTGTATCAGTTTTGATCAGCTAGTCAATTGTCTGTAACATGCAAGAATATAGGTCTTAGTTTTAAATTGCATGATGATTCAGGACTGTTTATCAATACATCTAGCATATTTCTATTCCTTTCCAAAAAATATTTCAAAGACCATTCCAATTGTGTAACTATTTACAAATCAATGTGTCGAATGACGTTATGGCTTTTACAAGCTTTTTTCTCATCCGAACAGTGCCATGTGTATTAATGTGTGGAGACGTTTCTCCCGCTGTCAGTGGAGAAGCAAAGGCTAATGTTAAAAATCCCGCAAAGAAACAGCAGCCAAGTTTCCCCAGGACTCAAAACAAGTAACCCTAGTAAAGAGTTCATCTGCTTTCATTTAAAATTTCTGCTTTTGACAAAACAGAATGTTTAGATTTAAACTAAACTAGTCCAATTCAGGCTGCTCGAAACGGGAGCAGGTAACTCAGCCCCATTGTGAGCAGAAAAAAGTTTGGAAACCGCTGCCCTAGGCCACATTAATCGAATGTTAAAACTAAACAGTGAAATATTGAGTAAGCTTTGCATTATGTAGGCTACTAAAACAGTAAACCTAGGCTATTCTTGGTTGACTCTTGGTTCAATATTTGCTCCCTCCCCAGAAAAAATGGACATAAGAAACTTCTTTACAAAGAAGAGGACATTAAGTCGAAATTTCCCCACGACTTTTTTTTTCTCCAATGGAAATGTTGTGTTACATCTAAAACTAAAATTAAAAAAAGAATACAATACACAATATAAAAAGTCAAATGCACCCATGAAGTCGTTGTTGGTGATCAATTGTGTCACATTGATTTCATTATTTTAAGCATAGCAGTGGGTTTAAAAACAGCCTGATGAATATATAAACTTATTAAATGAGCACATGTTGAATATTTCTCTAAATAGTCATTGAATTATGTCACTTTTGTAGGTAAAATTAGGTGTTTAACAAACCTGTTAATAATACATCAGAATGCAGGAAATGGCATCTAATTTATTAAAACCTTTCAGGGGGGATGACCCCAGACCCCCTTCCAATGTGTCTCCCCAAATTCTGAATGCCTCTGGCGCCCCTGCTTCTAGGTGTACTAGCCTGCAGTAATTGGGTTGAATATTTGGTTTAAATATAGCTTTACAGGTTTGAGGAACAGATAAGGACTACTTAAGCACTAAAATACGTTGCCCTGGATAAGAGCATCAGCTAAATGCCCTAAATATAAATGTAAATGAAGACAATCACAGGCTTTAAAACCAGCAACCAGGGGACTGATGTTGACATAGGAAGGGCCAAGGAGTACAACCTGTTTTTAATAGGTTTTGACAGCAGGCCTCATCCCAGCATCGTTTCCAACGCCAGCATGACCATCATGGCAGCCAGCACTCCATCAGCGTCATGCCAGAATGCGGCTGTCCATCCTATCTCTCTCCTTCTCCCGTGATTTTATCTGCTAAAGCCACCACCCCTCTCCTCCTTCCAGTCACTTATATTCCTTGGTGAATTAGTAGGGATCTCCACCCAAGACTGTCTGGGAGGTTTGCATGGGACCAGGTCTAGGTATCAAACATTGTCAGCAGATGCCAAGAATAGACCTTTATCCAGACCCTGCCTGGATGACCTGGAAAGCTGGTGTTAACGAAAGATCATTTGGACAGGGAGGTAAGTATCCAGCCTCTCCGGGTCGACTTGGACAGCACACAGGGAAGGTGATCTGGGGCAAACAGATGTTAAAGGGGTGCCCAGTCTTACAACACTATATTTGCAAAACACATACACTGTGTAATATAAAAGGAAGATATAGATAGATAATAGTTTTACTTGGCAGAATGAAAATAGAACACAAAGCCTATAAGCTTTAGCTCTAGCATTAGTCCGAATAGGATCCAAATAAACAAGGCCTTAAACAGCATTACTCATAAGTACAATTTTTCTTTTGCAGATTAAAATTAAAACACATATAAAATAAGGAAATAAGGCTTGAATCAATGTTATTTACAAATAGTAACCGTTTCTTAACATTAAACACCAAGGCCTAGCCTTGATCAAACTATGGCTGAATGCCTAAAACGAGAGGGCATAGTGTTTAAAAGTCGGATGACTCTGAGGTTTTTACTGATGATTTTCTGCTATTAATAAAATCGACCATAGTACCAACACTGTTTCCACTAACACAATACACTTTGAAAATTCACAATTCTTCATTCTCCTATTCATTGGGCAAAATTTGGGAGACTGAATAGGTAAGAAATAGGTAAGAAAGCTATTTTGCTCATTCTAGTGGTTTATCCTAATTTTGGATCCTCCCTAGGTTGCCTAAAGATTCATTAGTTGTTTAATTCAATACATAACTCTAACCATAACCCTAACACTAACCTTAAGACTAACACTAACCCTAAATGGAGCATAACATAAAACATATACAAAATAATGTTAGTACAAGACTCTATGGATGTTCATACCAATGCATTTCCAGGTTCACTGTGCAACATTTGCGAGATAAGTGAGTGAAATAGGCTAGCGGGTACTCTGCTCAGTCCAATGGTTTATCATCACTTTGCTCTCCTTTGGATCTTCCTTAAGTTGCTCAATAAGTTAAAACCAAAAAGAAAATAATACAACTATTTCTAAAATAAATAAATAATAGCGGATAAAAACACACCTTAGATTAAACCTTAAGCAAGAGTGGCCAGGATTCCAATAGAAATAGCTAGTGGCGGCCTGTGCACTACCCCCGAGTTTCCTACTCAACCACACAGTGTGATGAACTGTGATTTGTGTCACATCGTTGGTTAGAACGTGTGCAAATGGTGGTCATGAAATTTGTGTGAGAAAAGCAACATAAGAAAAAGAACAATTTACAGTGATGCATGAATGAGAAGACTAGCATTCAAGGGCACCTATACCCAGAGATTACTTTAATATTCCCGAGTACAGGAACACATTCAGGAGAATCCTTATCCAACTTATATGTATTTGCTTGTTTTGTTTTTGTTGTGTGCCGTGAGGAATGTTGGAAACTAATTGGAGTTTAATAACATATATGGACAGAGACTTCCTTTTCTAAAGGGAACACCTGCACGTCTCGGCCATATTTGCATCCTTTACCACAGATATGGTAAAACCCAGCCTGGTGCTGTCTTCCAGAACAACCCCCTGCCGGCTTTGGTGACGTTCAGATTGGATTCTCGTTTCATTTCAAGCACACAGCTGGTTGGTACAGGTTGTTGGCCCTGAAGGAGTAATAGATCCAATCTCCAGCGGCCTCAGAGAGAAGAAATCGACGAGGCCTTGGCCAAGATAGCTCTGATAACCACTGAATCTCCAGCTAACCTTGTTTTTAACCACTGCCACCTCACTGCTCATATTTGTGTTCACAGAGGAACTAGGAACTGCCTACAGTATGAATATGTTGGAGCTGAATTGATCAGGACTTCATTAATGACTTTTCTAATTTCTTGGCTAGATTTATACCGAAATATGAGTCCTTATTGCCTTATTGCTAATATTCGTATCTTTAATATTCATGTCTGCTGTCTTACTAAACCTCTGGTCAGAGTTTTAAATCTCTCTATCATCCAGTTTGTGACAGGCAGTACCTAATAGCCTGGTCATACACTAATTATTGCAGGCAGCTAGTGACCTAATGGTCAGGGAGTTGCCACTGTGATAAAGTTCAGGGTTCAAATCCCAGGACTGCTAGAGGCACGACTGAGGCCCCATCCCCAACACACTGCTCCCCAGGCGCACCCTGTTGGTGGTAGGCCACTGATTCACTTCATACAGAGAAAGAATTTCAACCTGTGTGCTGTGTTTGTGTGACTGCAAGGGACCCTTTTTACTTTATTGTCCTGTCTTGGACAACTAGTGATGGTTTTCTAAGATTACATTTGTTATGAGATCTCTCTGCCCTGCTTCTAGTGGTGTTTTGCCATTCAATTGGTCCCGTCGTGAGAGGAGTGTGTTGATTACAGCAGTGTTTCTTTTTATACTTTTACTCATTAAATAAGATTTGATTCAGGTGATCAGTAATCAGTTCCTCAAATCAGAATGAGGTGCTTGTGTAGGAATTGAACAGAAACTGGCATGGAATGGTTGTATTCAGGTGCTGATTGAAATATGAAATACAGTGGTCTCTATTTTCCCCAGAGCTTTATGGTTCTATTTCATGTTCTTTTTTTGTTTTAACCATGTATTATTTTACCCATTTTCACCCCCAAGAGGCAGTTGCTGAGATGAGCGCAACTGAGAAACTGAGAAAACGTCTCAGAAGCCATGAAGAACAGATGTTCTCCAGATCTCCAGAGGTGGAGCTGTTACACTTCTCAAAAATAGAAGCACAGGTGAAGCAGCCAAGCAGGGAAATGACATTTATTACAAACCAGACTTAAACTTATGTACAAAACACTCCAGAAAGAACAGCTCTAGCGCCCTTTTTTGAAACCTCTACCTCTCCCACCAAACTTTCCCCCTTTCACTTTTTTCCGTACACCACTGGACTGTTCGGCATCATCACCGTATTCGTCCCCTCTGGGCCTCTTCCTCTTCTCGCCCTGCTCCTTCATCTCCTGCAGGAAGAGAAAAAAGCTTCTGTCACCAAACCGCTAAAGCAAACTTTTAGATCAGAGAACTCGCAGTGAGAAGAATTGACGTTCTGTGTTCCAGGTAGGGAAGGAATAATCTAGAACAAGTTCATACGAAGTTCTAAGGGTTCATACGAAGAGAAAATTGTAGCTCGAGGGAAAAAGCTTTTCTTGGCATATTGTAATCAGGGGCTGAAGTGCAGCCTGGGAGATGCAACTAAAACCATTGCTGAAACATTTTAAGATCGTAACAGCAAAACCTCAATCTAAACTGCGACTTCTGTACACTAAGCGACTACATGTGGAAAAGAAGTCTAGCCTTTCACTCAACAGCACACAATTCAAATACAGATGAGCTTTTACTTCAGTTCAAACTGGGCTATGATACAAACTATACCAAACATTAATTATAAATACTGAAATCAAATGGAACCACACAACCCTAAAACTGCTCTCAGGATTAAAAAGAAAAAAGCAGACGTACTAAACGTGCGAATCTCTGCGCTTCGCTCACTCGCTCCACCAGCATCATCACTTCATCCTCCTGCGTCGGGAAGGCGGGAAGTTTCTTCCCAATTAGAGACTCAATCCGCTGGAACAGCTCCACGTCGTACCTGCGTAGAGCAAAGACTCGCCATTAACACTATTCATTAAAACTCGTTTTTAATCTGTAAATAGGTACAGTGCAGTAAAGAGGAAGTACAGAACAACTGACTGAGTTACGAAGGAGATGGATTTCCCAGACCGGCCGGCTCGAGCTGTTCTCCCCACACGATGAATGTAATCCTAAGAGAATACACACACACACAATGAACACATGACTCTACCTTCTGCCTGGAGCAGGGGTGTATCAAGCTTTACAAAAGTGGGGGTGTTCTGTGATAGGGAAGCCACATTATAAATACAATCTGACCTATGTAACATCTGGCAATCTGACGCATGTTAATCTGACAAAAGTCAGCTTAAGTGAGAGTGTTGAAAACATCCCACCCCCGTGTACTACGTCCCTTCTGCGTATGTGTGAGATCATACCTTTGAGTGTGTAGGAATATCGAAGTTAATCACACAGTCCACGTGAGGAATGTCCAGGCCACGTGACGCCACGTCAGTGGCTAACAGCACAGAGCGGGACTTCGACTTAAACTTGTTTAATGCTCCCAGACGTTTATTCTACACACAAAAAACACACATTTTAAACAGTGACAATAGTGCTGAAGTGTTCATTAGTGACCACAGCCCTTCAGCAGTGGTTACCTGGCTCATCTGTCCGTGCAGTGGGATGGCTGTGATGCCTAAATTTCGGAGCAAAAGCGCCACCCGCTGGGCGTTATTACAAGTACTGCAGAAAATCATAAATGAGTTCCCTGCCAGCTCGTTCAGAATGGACACCAGATAACAATCCTGAGAAAAGAGACAGAGACACCATGTGTAATAGCTGTATTAGGTGTGTAAATACATTGTATGTCCTCGACACAACATGGTAACAGCAGCCTTTCTGGGTGCAACACTTCAGTGCATAAATGTAGTTTTCAGTCCAGCTTCATACCAAACCTTTGTCAACTGTATAGAGTGTATGTTAGGTGTATATTAGGCGTGCATCAGCTGGGTGTGTCTGACCTTGTACTTTGCTGGGATGAAGATGTAATACTGCTGCAGTTTGTCCACTGTGGCATATTTAGTGGAAACAGCACATTTCACTGGGTCCTTTAAAGCTGCTCTCTGTAACTTCTGAACCTACACACACACACACACACACAGATCAGCCATCATATTAAAAGCACAAGTCTAATTTTATGTAGGTCTTTGTAATATCCCCCCAAACAACTGCAGACTATTAGTCTCCCATCACCCTCTATTCCCCAACAGGAGACAAATAAACCCCACAAGAGCAGGAGAACAAGATATGTCCATATGTAAAGAGGAGATACTGGAACCAGATAATCAGGGTTACTCTGACCTGCAGATGTTTGGTATTTAATTAAATACACACACTCACAATCTGCAGAGAGGGAGAGTAGGGTTTATTTTGTGTGTATAGATCAATACCTTTTTAGTCATGGTGGCAGAAAAGAGGAAAGTACGTCTGTCTCTGGGAATGACCTTCAAAATCGTATCCACCTGAGAGAGAGACAGACAGAGACAAACAGAGAAAGAGACAGACAAGGAGACAGACAGACAGCCAGAGAGAGACAGAAATGAAGTTTATGCTGACACTCACCAGCTCAATAAACCATCCCTACACAGGCCCACTGTCCTGCGGTTGATAGATTTTCTGATTTTACCTCTGACTCAAAGTCCATATTGAGGATTCTGTCGGCTTCGTCCATCACCAAGAACTTCACTGCCCGAAGATTAAAACCTTTCGTATTTTCAAGATGATCAATCAGCCTCCCCGGAGTCGCTGAGAGAGAGACACGGAGAAAGAAATTTGTAGTTTTTGCCCAAATAGATCAATTTTCTTCAGCGTAATTATAACCTTTGCAACACACTTACCAATTACTATGTGGGGCTTCTTTGCCAGCACCAGTGCCTGTGACATCATGTCAATTCCACCTACAATGACAGCTGTAAGACAGACACACACACACACACACACACACACACACACACACACACACACACACACACACGGTCTATGTACTGAAATTCAGAATGTTCACTGGTTGATTACCACTGCAGCAATCAGTCAAAGAACCTCAGAGCCAATGTGTTTTTTATACCAACACAGACACACACATGGACTGGTCTCATGAGTGTAAATCAGGAATTTCTGTTAAAACAGCGTGAGAAGAGAATCTGTGTGTGTGTGTGTATTGTACCTGTTTTAACGCCAATACTGGACCCCAAAGCCTCAAACTGCTCTGCGATCTGGAAGGCAAGCTCCCTCGTGGGTGTGAGGACGAGTGTGTGCAGGCGCTGTGGGTGGGATAGGAGGGACTGAAGTATTGGCAGAGCAAAGGCACCCGTCTTCCCCGAACCCGTCTCAGCTAACCCAATCACATCACGGCCTGGAGCGGGAAACAGAGATACAAACAAACATCAGAAACTTTCCGGAACATTTTGGAACCTTCAGAATAGCAGAACTTTACTCCAAAGGTCCTGCTGACCTTCCAGAGCCACAGGAATCGCCTCCACCTGGATCTTCGTCGGACATTTCCATCCCAACTGCTCACACGCCTCACACAGCACTTCTGTTACTCCCTACACACACACACACACACACACACACACACAGTTATAATAATGCTTTAAAACACTGGTAGATTAAACGGCTCATTTTTGTTTTCTGTCCTGAACCATGTTTGTACACACACATTTTACAGCAGGACACACAGGGGGACTTTAGCTACCAAAATATAACAAACAATAGCAAGAATGTATTATTAACTAATGAATGGTTAATGACATTAAACCAATTCTTCCAGTAAGAGGAATGTAGACAAGAGGGACACTGTGAGCGGGGAACACAGGGTGAGGGACATGAACTGAGAGTAGTGAACAGACACAGGAGGGACAGAGACGTGAGCGACAGAATTGTGAACAGACACATCAGACACTGAGATGCGAACAGTGGAGTGGTGAACACAGAAACGATGGACAGACGAGTGAAAAGACATGAAGGACAGAGACATGAACAGGTGCAAGGGAGGGACACATGGGGGACAGAGATTTACGGGACGGAGTTGTGAACAGAGACATGAGAAACGGAGCCGTGGAGGACAGAGATGCGAGGAATGTTGCAGAGAACCGAGACGTGAGGAACAGGTTTGAGGGAAAGATGTGAACAGACAAGAGAGATGCGTACGTGAGGAACAGAGACATGAACAGAGGTGTGAGACATGAGTGTGTGTGTATAAATGTGTATATAAATATGTTTTAGTGTATGTGTATGAATGTGTTTATGTGAGAGTGAGTCGTTGTGTATGAATGTTCGTGTGAGTGTATATTTACGAATATGTTTGTGTGAGAGGTGTATGTGAGTGAAGGAGAGAGTGAGTTAGCGGTAGAACAGTAATGTTATATGTTCAGGTGAACCTGACAGATATGTGAGCCAAGGACATGTGAACGGAGACGTGAGGGACAGAGACACAAGGAATGGAGACGAGGACAGAGGCGTGCGGGACAGTCAGAACTCCTGGAGACGCTGCGTGAACATTATGAATCTCAAAACCGCACTGAACTGAAGACTCAAAAATACAGACAAAACACATTTAAAGCCAGCTGTTAATAAATAAGCAATAAATAAGTTATAAGTACTAAACCACTGTGTTCTCCGCTTCGTTCCCGTGGGGGGGTTAAACCGGAACGGAGAGCTGGAAACTCCGACTCAACATTTACAACAATTTTCAGGTTAAAGCGGTTTTACCAGCGCGCTGAAGCTGCGGGTCTCCTCCTTATCGTTCTCAGGGGGTTCTCCTCTCTCGGGAGACTCTGTACCACCCGGGTTTACTTCACACGTGTGGTTCTCCTCCTCGGCCATCTTTCCTACAGCTCATTCCAATACCGACTGCGCATGAGCGGAATTCGCCCCAAAGCCTTCTGGGAAATTGAGTTCCACTTGTACCTTGGTATTTGTGTAAATGAGCGTCTGCGTGTAGATGTTTGTTTATGAATGTGCTAAAATGTGCTTGAGCGTATTTGTGTATGTGTATGAATGTGTTTGAGAATAAATGTATTTTGAGTGTATGTGCATGACTTCGCGTAGAAAATTGTGTGTATGAATATGTGAGTGCATTTGAGTGTGAGTGGTGAAAACAGCAGGGTTAGATGTTCAGGAGAAGCTGAGAGTTGTTCAGAGTGTTGTGCTCCTACTGAACTCTTTACCATGGTAGTTTACTAGTTAAAACATCCATATTCCGGTTCTGTCACAGGTATGGCAAACTGCCCAACCCTGAAATCCTGTGGTGGGAAATCACTGGAATGATTTGTCCAAAACAAGACTGACGTTAACTTTGTAAAAACCTTCATCTCAATTTTTACTTTCTACAATACGTTAATTTTGCCCAATAAATACAAAACGTACTGCATCTGTAAAGAAAAAAGCACTATGAATGAGCTGTAATGACTTTTAATTCAGAATTCCGACAAAAACAAACACATTCGACTGCTGTTTAACATCTAAAACCACAAACTCTTAAAAAACAAAAAACAAAAAAACGTGTGGTGAAAATATATAGACTGAAGCAATGCTTGAACTGCAGATTCTCTGAAGCCCAAACCCCTAACTGGTTTCACAGTAGTCCCTCCATCTCTCTCATGAAAGCTTCGTACACCTGGTCCTTGGTCTTCATGCTGGGTGGGGGCAGGTTTGCTCCAGGCTGGGAGGGGACTGCAGAGGTGGTAGTTTTCTGCCCCTGTCCCACCCTTTCCTCATCCCTCCTTCCTCCTCTATCGAGTGCTGGCCCCTGCTGCCCGGTGCGGTCTCTGCGCACCCGCAGCGCCGTTGGGACAAAACGCGTAACCTCGGCTTTGGGGGTGATGATCTGCGGTTTGGCAGAAATAGTGGCAGCTCCCGACTGGCCGGCCACCCCAGAGTGTGCGGGGACACTGGTGATGTTTGCTCGTTTCTCTATGGTGTGGGTGTGGCCTGAGGGGTTGAGGGGTGTCGGGGCAGTGCCAGGAGGGGGCGGGATCTGCAGTGCAGTAGGGCGAATAGTGAGAGGGAGAGAAGGAGGGGCCAGGATGGAGGGGGCAGTCTGAGTCGCCTCGGTGGAAGAAGAGGAGGGGGGCGGCTTCTGCCGAGGAACGATGCTCGGCGGGGCACTGAGCACACTGGGGTTTAGAGGGGGTGGAAAAAGAGAAAGGGGTGGAGCCAAGCGAGGCGGAACAGAACGAGGAGGGGGAGGAATACCTACAGAAAAAAAAGGTAAATTACAGACACCAATGATAACCTGTTTACCTCACCTGCCCTGGACAGCTATGTTAATATGTTAATACTAGTTGCCATGGTAATGAACACTGGTTAAAGGCAGATACTGATATTGACCTCATTAATATAAAACAATGTGGAAAAGAATATACCAGGTGGTGCAGGAGGGGGTAGTCTGGGTGGGGGTCCTCTCGGTGGTGGTCCTGGGGGCATGCCAGGCGGAGGACCAGGTGGAGGGCCGGGGGGACGCCCAGGAGGGGGGCCTGGAGGCAGCATCCGTGGCATCGGTCCTCTCAAGGGGCCTGGAATACCAGGGGGCCTCAGGAACGGAGGAGCACCTGAAAACACACACACAGCTCAGTAAAGGCCCCACACTCTACATCCCCTTTTATTTTTTGCTGAAGTCCAGGAAGAGATGTAATCCATATTTAACAGATCATTTCCAGCCCCTCAGCCCTGAGAGCTGAACGTCTCTGCAGAGTTCTATTTACTGTCTGACAGTCAGGAAAAGCACAGCTTTTAATTACTTTCCCAAAGGAACAACAGTCCACGTCACAATATAAACACCTTCAGATTGAATATTATATTATATATACATTGTAAGGTCAACTTTGAGAATGACTAGTGTAATTCAATAATGAATTTCTAATATCTTAATAAACATCTATATTAATATCCAACATCCATCCAAGTTGCTCACCAGGAGGTGGTCCCGGCGGGGGTCCTGAGGGAGGCCCTGGAGGCCTCATTGGAGGAGCCGGAGGTGGCCCTAAAGGAGGAGGACCTGTGATTGGTGGAGCTTGCATGTGGGGGGGTGGCTGCTGTGCACCCATTGGTGCAGACGGTGGGGGGGGTCTAGCCAAAAGGTGTGAAGCTTGAGTGTCCCCAGGGGGACCGGCTTCTTCACCATCTGACTGCTCACTGTCAGTATACTCCTCTTCCTCATCCTCTTCCTCTTCTTCCGGCACAGATTGTCCTACACACAGACACACACATTTTTCCATATTCCATCAACACCTGAACACTGCTTAGAAATTACTGATGCACTTAAAAATAAACGAAAACAGATATAAACAAGTGCAGCAATTAAAAGCAACTGAATACTACTAGTAATGATAGAGGCGTAAAATTAACGTGTTGCATTCGATCAATTATTAACAGAAAAAATAACACGTTAAAAAAAACAGATTAAACACACGAGACGCCAAGTGCAGCAAAAATGTGTGCTTTTATTTTAGATTAATTCTGAATAATTTATCAGAGAGCTTCCAATGAATTAGATTATTATTTTAAGGCATGACACACCTAACAAGAACATACTGAACACAGCCCAACAAAAATATTTTGTTGTAATCATCAGAAACCACAACACGCTTTTCAAAGGCAGTTTTTCATGCTGATTTCAGATCTACTTTGAGTTTTTATCAGTCACAACCTTCTGAATGATGAGTAATATTAGATTTTTATTGAACCGCAGCACCAATCAAGTAACTGTTTCAATATTTTCAGTGTGAAGTCAGACAGGCCACACTGTGGCATAGATATA
>JBBJLR010160825.1:0-14507 GCA_037577145.1 Brachypetersius gabonensis
TGTCCAGTTCATCCTAAAGCAGCTTGATGGGGTTTAAGTCTGGAGACTTCTGGCCACTCCATGTTCTCCAGCTCTCCGTCTTATTCTTTTTTCTAAGGTAGTTCTGGCAGAGCCTGGCCTGATGTTTTGGGTCACTTTCTTGCTGTAGGATGAACCCAACCAACCAGGCACAGACCAGAGGAACTGCATGGAGCTCCAGAATTATTTTCCACTTCTGGGTAACCTTACAATTTTTAAACCTCTCACAGTTCAGCTGTGTCCTTTGTACTATTTCATGCTATACATTGGAATCGTTTGAAAAAAGCTTGAAAACTTCTGACCGGGGGGGTGGGGGGGAGAGCAGAGAGAGAGAGTGAGAGTATAAAGAAATTTACACTGCTAAGAACATGACCTTCTATAGTCTGTGTGTGAGCAATTAAAATTTTGGTTCTGCAGGATTGGACCAGATTCATTATTTTTCCTATCTCTAACAGCTGGCCCAGTGTTTTCTGTTGATATCAACCCAACAGATACCTGGCGTCAGATTGGTGCCATCTGTTCGAACACTCCGAACTAATAGTTTGGACCTACTGTCTACATTAAGAAAGTAATTAAAGAGTGAGTCATGCCTAAGACCACCTTAAACAGTCTGTTGCATGTCAGGCATGTTACTGAATGAGCTCCTGCAAATGGCATCAATCAAAAAATGCAAATATTTATTGGAAAGGTCAGGCACCATTCCCATGTCGGCTGAATTGTGAATTTGATATGACAGCTCTTCCTACTAAAGTAGGACTGACCTCGCCTTACTGAACGACTTGTTATCATTTCCTTGACTGATGGCTAGAATTAAGGGCATTTCACCCAAAGCTCTACCCTCCATTTGCTAGACCATGCATGAGCAGTAAATCTGACAGTTTTCTAACGATGTTTAGTGTCTACACATGTTTTACTTTTGTCTTGGAGGAATTGCTGGTGAGCGACAGCAATTTTAAAGCTCAATTTGCTTAACACACAGGGCAGGATATGTGGCTGTGAGGGAGAGTGTGTGTGTGTGTGTTAAGAAAAGGAGAGACACAATAGGAGCCACTTCAAATGAGTAAGAGTCGGTGCTTAGGCTTCACTCTGCTCTCTTCACACGTAGTAGTGGACACTCGTGAGTTTGTTCAATTCTGTCTGCATGTAAACAGACCAAGACCTGCACCGAAAACAGACAAGGGGATTAACTTGTGATATACAGATCAAATAGTGGATAGAAATTGCACTGTTGCCATACAGCCTGTACTGGATGTGTGCAAACACTAGACACTATTCAGTCCCACCGTTCCAGTGGTATGAGAGTTGCGGTTTTTGAGGCTGTTTATATATTGCTTTTCACTACATTGTGCATTATGTGTTAAACGTACTAAATACTATTATTTTTATTATGATGATTATATAACAATAATAACAATAATAATAATAATAATCATACTAATGTGAAGCCTAATGATCCAAAGTAAAATAGCAGAAAATATATCCATTTACCCCCGTGTAGTTTCAAATGATTAGTAGGAAGCCAAAAACTATAAAAATCTAATACATTAAGACGTAAATACAGAATATGATGTTTATAAATGTGGATATAAGTGAATCTGCTCTGAAAACAGTCCATTATTACTGCATTTAAACACAAATTAAACCAATCACATCCACACAACTAGTGTCCAGTGCACATACACTGAAGTACTGATGCTGTATACGTTGCTCAGGTGTGAATGGGGAACATACATGAATCCTGGACCATCAGCACAGCACTTCACCGCATTAAATCCCACTGACTGCTGCCGGTCCCCGAGAGTATTCTGAGGGGGGTTGAGAGGAAGGTCACACGGGCACAATGGCTACTCACTCTCTGAGGCGTTGAAAAGAACAAGTCAGATAACATGGAGACACAACTCTAAAAATAACACCACCCCCAGTGGAAAGAGAAAGAGAAGGAAAATGGGGTGGGGGTGAGAAAGAAAGAGGGGATAGAATGAAAATCTTCATTAGTTTGAATGTTGAGGCAATAGACAAAATACAAAAGAGATAGAGGCAGACAGAGAGAATAAACAGAATGAGTTAGAGAGAGGGAATGAGACAGAAAGCAAAAGAGACAGAATGTGTGAAAGAGGATAGAGAGAGAATGAGTGAGAGGAAAGAGAGAGGGAGAGAGAGAGGATAGATACAGAGAGGGAGAGGGAGAGGGAGAGAGAGAGAGAGAGAGAAAGCTGGGGGTGCATTAATCAGCTCTTCCGACTCTTTATCGGAGAAAGGACAGAGCTGCATGCCTCTTTATCTCTGGTGCTGAGATTGCAGCCGCAGCTTTTTTGAGCTTTTCTCCTCTGATACTGCAGCCGTCTCCCGGCCAGGACAGCAGCTGCCAGCTCCGCTCCACACCACACCGGATGAGTTTAACTCACCCAAACCAGCATGTCATGCCGGAGGTGTTCCTGTGACAGCATGCAGTGCTCAGCCTGGAAATAGCCAGGAGACAACTTGCACACAACTGGGGGGCATTAAAAAGACATCCGCATTTACAGAAAAGCTCAAATACCTGAAAACACCATTTTCCCCGTGTTGTTTTAGTTGTTTCCCATAAAAGTCCCATTTACCATAATGACTTTTAGATACCTGCAACAAAACTGAAATTTGACTTCATTAATAACTTATTTATTAACAGGCAACATAAAATAACAAAAACCTAAAAGTGCTCAAACCGAAACTGTGTTTTAGGAATATTTCCAGAAACTATACATTCAGATGCAAGGTTCATTCATGTGTAATTATTAGTAACAGACATTGTCTCTGCAAAAAATGCATTTATTTATAGTTCATCCTCAGTTGTCACCCATTTTGGAGCAGGATATTTATTTTATTAGGATATTAGGGAATATTATTGAACTATTTTTGCGAGATTACAAGTCTGTGTCACTCTTTATAAAAGTGTAAAGTGCATTTCCATCCTGAAAACTGCACCAACGATGTCCACTGCTCCAGATTAATGATAGTCTTGGAATAATAAGGTATTAACAGAGCAAACATTCACCGACAAGCAGATTCAGTCCACCTTTACTTTAACTTGTGCCTGGACAGCCATCACATAGTGTTGAAATTGATCCAGCAATACAGCGAATGTTCCTGGTTAGTTTGCACAGTATTCTGGTCAGAGGAAAGGGAACAGTCTTTTCTTCAGAATGTATAAGACTGTGGCCAGAAAGAGAGCCAAGGCCAAGAAGATGAGCAGCTTGTCTGTAAGTTCTCGTCGGTTGTATTTCGTGATGAGTTTTCTTCCCAGCTGTATGGTGCCAGTCATGGCCTTGAACTCCTCATTGGTCTCCAGCACTGTTCTTGAAGAAGTGGCTACAGAGAGACAGAAAAGCCCAGTTTCAACCAGTTACACAGAAGGTCAATTCTGTTGTCATGAAAAGCTGGACATCCAGAATAATGTCACATCGCCATTTTGAGCAAGCAAATGAGACCATGCTTGAGCTTGTGGAGAAATGTGGATCTGCCAGTATTGAAGGGTTTGTGCCTGGAAAACCAAAAGTTACTCATATTTATGTAATAAAAATGTTTGTAGCATGTTAATATTATGAAAGGGTTTAAAACATGCACTCAACATGGATCATATAAGGAAGCTGCAAAAATGGTTAGCTTTAATTCACATATAAACATTTATTAAGCCTAGAGCAGTTTAGCCCTGGCCATTCAAAATGAAGTATATGTTGTGTTTCAGGTATTTAAGTGTAACAAAAACTGTTCACCTGATAATTCTGTGAGTTGACTGCACACATGCAAACAGTGCAACATAAAAATATCAAACTGGGGACGTGTTTATCCATATGCTGAAGTGAATGCATGTACATAAACAAAAACAACAAATATGTTGACTTGGGACTGATGCTGTAAGACCTTTAGAGGGCAGCAGGGAGGTAATGAGTATCAACAGCTGGGAGGAGGGCAAGATATTCACCTAATTTGGCCACTTTATGCACAAACAAAGTTACTCCCAATTAACGAATTGTTGATGCTCATTACCTCCCAAAGGATCAAACACGACTCACTGCTGCCCTCTAAAGGAGTTCTGGCAGCAGTACCAAGTTACACCATTTGAAAAAGTAAATTGCAATATACTTTATAATAAACGTGATTTTGCAATTATAAAGGCCACTTGAAGCCTGTGTGAAGATGCTAGAATTCAAAAAATATTTTGGCTCCCTGCCACTGTAGGTATTTGCTAGGCTAACAGGATAAGAAACAAAGGCCACCTACCCAGAGTGCTAATGGTCTCCTCACTCTGCTGCACCTGCTGGGACATCATTCTGCTGATGCTCATCAGGCTCTCTGTGATATCACTGGACGTCTGAGCCAGGCTCTCTTTGGTCAGCTTTCTGTGAGGAAGGATTCAAACATCAGTAAAATGTTTATTCCTCATTCTCTCCACTCCGAACAGAACCAGGTTTAATGAAGCTGAACACCCTTCTTATTTCCTGATGATTAGGTGGAAAGTTGTGACATTCTGTCCCCTTTCAATGAACAGGTACTGCCTGTTTTCTTCACAGCAACATCATTATGCTACTTACTGCTAGAGAAAACAAGTGTGAACAGATTTTTCGCTAATTATAGACACCCACCCAAAAAAACTAATTAAATGATCATCAGCCCAAAGATAATTTACAGGATGATCATTCAGTACCAAACGATTTGACCGGTCTCAGATCCTGTCCCAGAAGCCACCACTCCTTCAAATATTTATTTTTTAAAAAGTATTTTATTAGGAATATTACTGTCAGTGATATCAGGACCCATTTTTATTCTCTTTGGGTTAAAAGGCCGCAAGAACCTACAGTATTACCTGCGTTACTGAGGGCGAGAGTGCACTACTTGCACGTTTAGTACATTTCTAACAGCATTTCTCCTCTTAAATAACTCTCCAAAGACATGCGCCAAAACCTGAGGTGGCAATTTGCTCCCATCCAGATCAAAGAAGTGGTTAAAGAATCTACACTGCCCTCCGCTGGCTATTAGTAGTATCACAACCCAAATTTATATTGGGGTTTAAAAATTCCTTTAACGTAATTAAGACTAAACCTGTCGCATTTACTAAACCTGTCCTGTTTACATTTACAGATATGCAAACACACAGAAACAGATTTGGACATAAGAGATATGTATTGAGTATATATCTGAAATAACTACCACAAGAGCAACCACTTAAATAAATGTATCAACAAAAAAAACGCTGCCTGTAGGGTTTGGCACATGTGTCCTAAACCACATCAACACATCGGCACCATCCTGGTGCTACTGAGGTTAACCCAGTAGCTCCAGTGATTAATTTACAAAGAGAACTATAGACATACACTACATGGACAACAGTATTGGGACGCATTTGATGTTCAGGGTTTGGGCCCCTTACTTCTAATGAAGGGCTTAATCTTAATGCTTCAGCAGACAGAGACATTCTGGACAACACCATGCTTCCAACTTTGTGAACACAGTTTGATGAAGAACCTTTTCTATTCCAGCAGGACTGTGTCCCAGAGCACAAAGCGAGCTCCATAAAGACCTGCTGGAGGAGTTCAGTGTGGAAGAACTTGACTGGCCACACAGAGCCCTGACCTCAACCCCATCCAGCACTTTTAGGATGAACTGGAATGGAGATTGCGAGCCAGACCTCCTCATCCAACATCAGTGTCTGACCTCATAAATGCCAAACAGAAACTCCAAAATCTTGTGGAAGCCTTCCCAGAAGAGTGGAAGATGTTGTAGCTGCAAACCAATTTCATATTAAAGTCTATGTATAAAGTGTATGTAGGTCCCGGCCGGTGTAATGGTCAGGCATCCTAAATACGTTTGTCCATATATAGTATCTTGTTTGTTCTGTTACAACTTGGCTATACAGAAAATTGTGTAAATTAGACTGTTTTGCCAAACGATTTCTTTAATTACCTTTGTCTGGCTGTAGAGCCCCCAATATTCAGCAAACTTTCTTTCTCCAGCTTATCAATGGCCAGGTTACTGGCTAGATTCGCCTTCCTCCATGCGGTTTGGTTACTGCAAGACAGACAGACGTCCATTAGAAACAATATATTCCTCGCTCTTTAGATTCTACAGAACATTACAGAAATGTATACATCGTCCAAGTCACTGATGTGTAGTGCTAGTAATCCAAAGCCATGTGCAACTCCCTTAATTAGCAGGGTTGCCATCTCCTCTCTATAAAAACCCTGCATATTTTGATAAACTGTGGATGGGTAGCTAGACTCAAATGGCAGTCTACGGCACATAGATTCATTTTAGCTACGGAAGATAATCTTCTCAGTTTTTACACTGTAGAGCTGCCAGTTGTGCCTCAGCATGCAACGTCCTGTAACTGCTGTACCCAGGCTGAGGGACCCAAACCAACCAAGTCCATTCTTTGTGATTGGATAATCCTTAATTAATTTGATGAATAAATAGATTCACATGAAATGGTAAGATATGAACATCCCTAGAGATATTTTTTCCAGGACTGAAAACCAAAATTCAGGACAATCCAGAAAAATCCTAAATAGCTGGCAACCGCAGTCATCAGCTCTGAGAGCTGAGTGCAGCTGAGAGAAATGCATCCAGTACCTTGGACATACTACTACTACACCTGGCCAACAGTTGAGTCAATATGCTTTGAGATGTGAGGAAACCATCATTAGTCCTCACCTCAGCATCTGTTTACGGTGGGCCTCCACCTCTCTAAGCAAGGTCAGTTTGTCTGATTCTTTATCCTGTTCCCTCCCCATTTGCTCCAGATCCTGTAGAGACAAATGTTCAGAAAAGGGGTCTCAACTTTCAGAAATGAGTCCCATTTTCTGCCAGAGCAGTGCCTCTGTATCTCACCTGGATCCGCTGGCGAATATGGCTGAACCTCTCCTTCACTTTACTGTTGAGGTCGGTGAGTTCAGCCTGGGGCCCTGTGCATTCACTGATATCCTAGGATAGAACACACACACACACACACACACACACACACACACACACACAGTTCATATGAAAACTTGAGTCTGAGGGACACAAAGTTAGGACCACATACACTATGGAAAAAAGTATTGGGACGCCCAACCATTACACCAACAGGGACTTTACACTACATTCAAACCTATGAAGTTGAACCCCTTTTGCAGCAATAACAGCTTCCACTCTTCTTGGAAGGCTTTCCACAAGTTTTGCAGTTTTTGTGGGAATTTGTGCCCATTCATTCTGTAGAGCATTTATGAGGCCAGCCAGCAGAGATCGCTTCGCTCGCGATCTCTGCTCCAGTTCATCCCAAAGGTGTTGGATGGGATTGAGATCAGGGCTCTGTGTGGACCAGTCAAGTTCTTTCACACCAAAACTTGTGCACTGGGGCACCGTCATAAGATTGCCCTTTACTAGAAGTAAGGCGTCATCAGAATTCCCAATACTTTTGTCCTTATGAGACAAAAGACTGCAGGTAAGCGCACTTATCATGACAGTTTTAAGATACACTCTATGATCAAAGGCGATAGTATGTCTGACCGGTTTAACCTAAAATCAGTGCGAAAATGAGAAGGAGTCCAATGTATGTCATTCATTTCAGGAGACAACAGTTTTCTGTAGAAATCAGGCTAAAACTGGCCTCTAGATATAAACTACAGTAAATCAGCTAAAGAGAAGAAGCAGCTGGTGCTGTGCCATACCTGTATTAGAGCTTTAATCTCCAGATCATACTTAATTATCTCCTGCTCACATATTCGGACGTGTACATCTGCCATCTCTGCTGTTGTGTATTTGTGAGGCTTCCAGTAGAGTGAAAGACTTGCACTCCACATTCGCTGATGCTCAAACGCTGGTTTCAGAGTCTGTTGGTGGTGTATGATCTATAGATCGCAGATTCATCATGGCGGCAGACGGCTGTACACCTCAGCAGCGCCAAGCAACAGAAAACCCGGATACATGCGTGCCCTTCAAAATAAAATGCAGCGCGGTGGAATAATAAAACAAAATAAAATATTATATATATTATATATAATATATATTATATATATAAAATAAAGTAAAGTAAAATATTTACAGCGTCACTTCGAAAGCAAACGCCTTAATATTACCCATTAAAATGATCTTAAAACAGAAAATTAAGGAAAATTAAAGCAGAAGTCCACAGACTAAGGCTGATTAAGGCGTAAAACTACTGAATTGTCCTCTTACTTTTTCAAACTGGCCTCTTAAATAACAGAACCAGCCAAATTAACACAGATTAAGAGGGTTCATACATATGCCTGTCTTAAATCTGTATGGTAAAATAAAGGTTTTGGTTTCACAAATTTACAGCCACTTTATTAAAATGAAGGGGTTTGGTGTTATTTTCAGGGCTAAATTAAGGTAGGGTTAAGCACATTTTAAGAACATTGTGTTTCATAGTGTGCTGGTAGGGGATCTGTGTAGAGTGGTTCCTTAATGCATAGATCAAACGAAATATTCAAATCTAAATTTCTGCACAGTAAATTTGACAGCCCTGTGAAAGTTGTCTGTTGTGGTCCCACAGAACAGCTACCACTAATTGCTGGGAAACTTCTCAGGGGGGAAACCTTCCCATATTGTTATGATAGAAAGGAGCCTGAGTGGGGCTGCAGGCAGGTCAGAGTTGAAGGTGTTGTCTTGGCCTGCAAATTCCCCAGTCAAGCATCTGTGGGATGTTTTCAGAAGAGTACTATAGCCAAGGGGATTACACTCCCCTATTAATACCAGAGATGCGTCGATTTGATATTCTGTATCGGTATCGGCCCGAACCTGACCTAAATTACTGGATCGGAAATCGGGAAGGAATAAATAACGTAATCCGATCCGTTAAAATATATGGAAAATAATTACAGCACGCATAACGTGATTTGCGACATGCATAACAGGAGAAGATGTGTCACATGATAAGAGCTTCTGTTGTGTGTGAGACTTGCCAACATATCAGTAGTTTGGAGTTACTTCAGACTCAAAGAGGAAAAACACAAGACTGCTGTATAATGTATACAGCTCGCAGCTTTTCTAACTCCACAGTTAGATAGGGCTTGATGATACCTTTCCAACGATCCCTTGATCGCCATAATAGTCTTGGAAGATCCAGAGTTATATCATTTACCTCGTCTGGGTGTCCCATTAATTTTGTCTGAGGTAAACAAAATAACTCCGGATCTCCCGGGGCTATTATGGCGAACAAGGTGTCGTTGGAAAGGTCTCACGAGCCTTGTCTAACTGTTAAGTTTCACTTTTAGAGTGCGAGATATGTTTTTCATATTTAACATTTAGATTTAAGATAATTTAAGGCAAATCCTCCATGTTGGTGATGGCAGATCACAGCACACAGTCCAGCCCCCTGCTAAGTAACAAGCAATTGTAAACACGGGGTGTGGCCAATAAGCATATCTCGCCGTTTGTAAAAGTGCTACATTAAAATCCCACATTTAGAGCCTCCGTTTGTAAAAGTGCATATTTAGATTTAGAGCGCAACATTTACTTTTTAACATATTTAGATCTAAACGTGTGAAAATTGCAATAAATGATGAAAAATTTACACCTCTAAATTTGTAAAGCTGTTTTTACAAACGGCACCCCATAGGGGACAATGTACCATACCATGTTTTCTGTGCAATGTTTCTCCCTTATTATATCACGGATATGATTTTTGTATTTGTGTGAAGGTATACAAAATGTATCTGGACATTTTTTGAAAGCATTATTTATTGTTTTCTGTTTAAAAAAAAGACTCAGCGAGTATCGGATTTGTATCGTATCGGCAGATATCCAAATGAACAATATCGGTATCGGGCACAAAAAAGTGGTGTAGTGCCTGTAGTGTCTAATTAATACCGTTGATTTCAGAAGAAACATTGGATGAGCAGGTGTCTACAAACCTATAGACAGATCTCCTGAATAAGGATCTCCTGTTGCATTAGGCCAAAGGCTCAAGGGCTCACTATTGAGCTTTTAAAGTTAAACTGTGCAGTCCTCTAGAGGGAAGCAGAGATCTATTCACAAAGAAGACCACACTCAGTAGTCCCTTTCTTCACAGCTTCTTCATGCGTGTCAACACTTACAAGAGATGTTTTTCTCAAGCCATTGTTTTAGACATAAAAAATCACTTGTGAGAGTCCCCTCGCCACTATAGGCCTCCCTGTGACACAGGAGGTCCATTTGTGGACGCAGTGAAAAGGGGAACCAATTATTGATGACATTCAACCTCCGGAGGTGAGGCGGCACAGACATAGACATGCTGTGACTGAGCGGAGGAAACAGGAAACAGATGCAATTAGAGTCGTTGTGGAGAGATCTCTCCTGCTGTGACAGCAGCAGAAGGATGGCAGCTCGGGTCTCATGCTCTGTCACAGCAACGCATCCCTGAACTCACAAGCTGCTTCCTATTGATACGCCAGGCAAAACACACACGTGTCATGGACATGACACGGATCTCATATTCACGTCCATTAAACACTAGTAGCAGCTACACCTTTTTTATACTTGTTCCAGTAACATTTTATTATGATGTAGCTGTAGCTGCTCCGTAAACCCTCAGCTTGTTGCTGACTGACATTCCACTGAATATCAGTTCAGTTCAAGTTCATTGTCATAATGCCGTAAACCTGTATTTAACCAGAACTTAAACTAAGACCTTACACCTAATCTTAAACCTTAAATTCTACTGCTATTGAAAAGCTAGCCTTTTTTGACCTTGTTAGTTTATGGTTCTAGTCCTGTTAAGCACATTATATCCTATTGTAGATCATTTAATCATTTAAATATTGAAATCATTGAAATAATTTGCTAGAGTCTTTTACCAAATTGTGATGATTTCCCCACCTCTAAAACGTCTTCACCATAACCCCTTAGACAAGGAAAATCATGATTCATCTCACACTTTCATCTATCATCATCGAGGAAAACACTCAGTTCAGAGACCCTCCCTTATGATTCACTTGAACTGTTTGAGTATTTGCAAATAATTTCTAACAGAGCTATAAAGAAAAGGCCTGGCCAATATATTTCACTCAATAATTCTAACTGGGTTGTGGTTTATCACTATTAACTGCATCCTTATATAACAGTGTTATATATCACTGTTGGGCAAAGGCCTATCCAATATGGGAATTTAAAAATAGAACATGGTAATATAACTGGAGGGTATGGCAATTTAACAGGAGTACTTTTAATACAAGCAAATGTAAAATGGAGGTTATATGTGCATCATATATATGTATGACACAGGAGACATTAACCAACCTGCTTCTACATGTAAAATGCAATGACTCCAACTCAGAGCAGCTAAAAGTAATACATAATATTGTCTCAGTTGGCCTGATAACAGATATTCTGAGCCTGACAGTTTTAGTACAATTCCATAGGTCCTTATTATTATGCTGCTATTAATAATGGGTGTCCTACAGGGGCGTACAAGGACAAAAAAAACAGCCCTGGCATTTGAGAGAGATTTTAAAATGTGCGGATGTCTTTCACTTCTGTATATTCTTCATAAATACCTACAGAAAACCAGCCTCTACCACCAAGCCCCAAAAGCTGCTTTCCACCAATCATATATAATCAACTGCTGTCTCACAGTTAATGTTGATGAATGGTATTTAAAAAAATAATGTTCTCACTTTTAATGATTTAGTTCAGTATGGAAGACATGAAAGAACTAAATTAAAGGTCTGTTGTTTGAGCCCGTGTACACAATGTTTTATAAATGGCCGTTCTCCTAGTGGCAACACTGAAAATGAAAATTCTGTTAAATGTGAACACACCACTGCGAACAGCACAAAAAACGTCCCCTGCATTTAACCCATTCACCAAGTGAAACAGGGAGCAGCCAGGAACACGGCGGCCTGTAGCAGTTTGCTGATGACATGAATATGTTCAGTTTGAACAGTAGAAAAGACAAAGTGTTTTACAGAAAGGAGGTGAAACGGACTGGTGCAGAGAAAACAACCTGTCTCTAAATGTGCACAAAACAAGAGAGATGGTTGTTGACTTCAGGAGGGCATGATGTGATCACTCTCCGCTGAACATCAGTGAAGATTGTTCAGAATGTCAAGTTCCTTTGTGTTCACATCATGGACAACCAAGAAGGCCCAGCAGCATCTCTACTTCTTGAGGAGACTGAGGAGAGTACATTACCAGCCCAGTTCTCACAACATTCTACAGAACTATAGAGAGCATTCTCTGTAGATGCATTCTAGCATGGTATGGAAATTGTGCCACATCAGGACTTGAGACAAAGCCACCAGCATCGTGGATGACCTCACACACACACACACACACACACTCACACACACACACCCAAACACACCCACACACACACACACACTCACACACACACACACACAAACACACACAAACACACACACACACTCACACACACTCACACACACACTCACCACACACACACACACACACACACACACACACAAACACACACACACACACACACACACACACACACACTCCAAACTGAATTGCTTTATATCTCCTGATCAAATGGCACACACTCAGACTAAACTCTTCCGCTATAAACTTACAGCCCAACTGTCATCATAAGTATTATTTATGTTTTTTGTATGTTTTTGCACTCTTAAAAACTCTGCTGCTAGAATGCTGTATGTCTTAAGGCTGTATTTACTCTAGTATCATTACTGCTGCATTGTATGTTGGTTCCTCCTGTAAATTATTGTACTGTTGCTCTAGTTTTTGTGCACTCTCTCTTTTGTTCTGTCCTGCCCACACCTGCGTTGCCTTGTGATGTTTTTATGCTGACCTAAATAAAAGCAAATCTGTGCTATGCTTAATCTGTGCTTTCTGTATTGTAAAAAAGTTTAAAAATGTGAGCTTTTTTACAATACAGATTTTAAGATCAGGTTGAAAAATGGACTTACAGCCAGATCCAAAATTTCTTCCAAAATTCCTTACATTTGTGATTTCTTGTCGTATTAGTTTTTTTTTCCTTGACTCAAACTTTGTTGTAAAGCCAGACAGATTTGCTGATCTCAAGCCTCTAACTGCCTGTTTGTCAAGTCCAACTGAACCCTGCAGCCCTCTTCTGCCTGCTGTCCCATAGATGGACAAAACATTCAGTATATAATCGCCTGCAATCACACAGTCTGCAGAATATGTTCCTGGAATAGTGCAGTAGCTGATATAAATAGCATAACCTGCTGTAAAGGATCTACAGGACATTGCCAGAAAGCTTCAGCTCTGCAGAACCTAACCAATGACTTCATCTACCTCACTGAAATGTCACTAACGTTAGGCTGCGAGATCACAAGACTGGTACACTCTCAGCTTTTCTTCTCACAAGTGGTTCACTTGTGTCTAAAGAAATCTTAGCATGGACCAGGTTGTGTTTATTACTTTATATTGATCTACTGAATTATTCGAGGGAGCAATATTAAAAGTATTGATTTTCTGGATGTAATTTCTGGATGTAAGAGGTTGGGTGTAATTTTTTCCTCTTTATACTGCAAACTTTCCACGTACGAGAGTATTCAATCAGCCTGGTCTTCCTCTGCCATATGCTCACAGTGTCTGTAACAGTATCTACAAAAGATGTTCATAGAATTTTTTACACACCTGACAAAACCCAGGAAAGAAGAACGAAACATAAATTGCTGTCCAAGAATGAAACAACAAAGCAGTTATGAAGGAAGCAAGAAAGCAGGAACCACAAAGGGTTTTCTTAAAACATTAATGAAACAAAAGGTTCTTTAGGGATCCAGAACTGCAGCATTGCGAATCAACCATTTTGGCATTGTTTCTGGAGTTGTTCATGCTCTGAGTAGAGACCCCTTAATGTTTAAAGTTAATTGGGTTATTCCAGATGATTTACTTAGACTTGCCTCCTAAACACTGGGGGAGGGGGGCAGGTAGTTGATTTATTTTGAAGTTGTTAGCTCTGGACAGTAAGGTATTGCCCATTGCTTTTTCAGAAACACTGGAGATACTAGTGGTTGCATTTCACCGCATTTTTTTCTTGGGGGCATACACTGTTTGAATGCTTTTTCTAGCAACATGCCCTCCTGCTGGTTAGTGACAATATCATCATAACTGTAAATCATTAGTGCTATCCATAGGCAGAGTTAACAAGAAAATTGCATTTAATCTGGTTTAATATAGATACAATAAACATTTTTGTATTTTTTAAAATGCAATGTAAACAATATTCATTCACAAAATCACAAATGTGGCACTGGTCAGTATACCAAGTTTAGACCCAATGCATTTAATATTGTACAGGCAAATTAAAGATTTTTATCCTTAAAATAGTCTTATTATCTGCTTGTTGGCCATCCAACTTCAGGATTGCACGAGGAAAATATATAGAGATAGAATATACTGTGAGGATTGGTCCTGGACTCTTAGTTCTGTTTATGTTCACTAGGTGTCACCCACGAATCTGTCTGTGCACTTAAGTAGATTCCACCTGTTATGTCTTGTCTCGTGATTACATGTCTGTTCTGATTGGTCCTTGG
>JBBJLR010160833.1:0-14506 GCA_037577145.1 Brachypetersius gabonensis
ACACAGAACACACACATACACACAGAACACACACACACAGAACACACACATACACACAGAACACACATATACACACAAAACACACACATACACACAGAACACACACACATACACACAGAACACACATATACACACAGAACACACACACATACACACAGAACACACACACATACACACAGAACACACATATACCATTAACGTTTTTTAGAGAAATTAAAAGGTCGCACAACAACAATTACATGCGCTCGCACCGACGCTCCCAAATATATTTTGAGGTCGCATAGATGAAATTTCGGGAGCATATGCGACCAAAATGGTCACAGTTTCAAGCCCTGCATTATTTCTTTCATTCATTCTCTGTAACTGCTTAATCCTTACTAGAGTCGTGAGTACTCGGATCCTGGACTCACCCTAACCCACCGCAGTCATGATGAGATATTTTGCCATATTAGGCACCTCTAAGCACATGGAAGATTTTTTTTTAGTTATGGTCATGTTTACAAACTAATAAACCCATGCTATAGCCTTCCATGCAATGGGAACCACTTCTCTTGTGAAACATTAAATGGGGCTTAACATTTTTTGTCAGTGTGATTACAAGTTCAAAGACTGATATTTTTGTTTACAACATAAAAATATTAACAACAACAGTAATAGTAATGGGCATATGGTAGGCTACCACACAGTTAGCTTTAGCCATATTAATTTTTAAACTTACAACAAGAACCACTAAATTATACAAAAACAGCTAAACCATGCAAAGAACGAAGACCAACTAACTGAACACGGATCAGTTTCTTTCTGTAGTTCACTTTAAGGTTGCTGTATTCTTCGCACTGCTGAAACGGGTTATTGGAAAAGGGTGCTGTAGATATTGATTTCTGTGCTCATTCATGCTGGAAGACCCTCAGGATTCCTAACTCTTTTTTTCTTTGCTCACTGAAGATGCTTATCAGTGGTAGTGGTGTGGGGAGGGGCTTAAAAATGCCAGTCATAAACCCTCTTCTACACCCCAGCGGCTACCGCCTTCACCTGAAAGATGCCATTTGTCAACCGTTGTTGGCTTAGCAGTGTGATCGAACAATGGCTTATTTAAAACGTACTGGCATATTTCTGTTTAGAATTGTAATTTAAATGCATTTATAGAGCCTTGTTTCCAGTAAACCATCAGTTTTACACGGATCGGAGTCACGGATTCCGTGACTCATAGTTTTATGCGGAAATCCCCACAATAACGCGGAAACTGCAAATATCCTCTGCCTTTTTTTGCTTTTTTGTGACAATAAATAATTTTTTTTTCTGGATGTTTTCACACTTTTTTTTACTCCACACCAGGGTTGAGCCCCTCACTCCAATCGTGATTTCTCCGCGGCGCAAGCTCTCAGACACTTTAAGCTCCACAGTTTGATTGATCGCCAGGAGACCTTTCCAGCGAGCCCTCATTTGTATTTTCGCCGAGTCGATCAGGGGTTATTCCCCAAAAAACTTTCACCTCACCGTCCCAATACTTTTGTTCCGAGTTGCATATCTCCTAATACTTTTGTCCCAATACCTTCCGAGTTGCATATATCGGCAGTGAATTTTATTTAAAAGAGGCGAATGTAATTTAAAATACAGGCTTACCTTTATATTTTCTTCAAGGGTAATGCCTTAAACTGAGTTTAAATTGAAATTAAAGTGTTCTGGGAGCATAAATAGGCATTTTTTTTACCAAAACACAACATGGTTTTTCACTGTATGCGGTTATGTATGGATATCAAACCCTCTCTCCATTTCTGAATTTACATTAGCCTTTGTCATAATCAGATGTCAGGAAGCATGATGTGTTAGGTGTCTACTAGCTTTTCAAACGGTTTTTAAATAAATAAGTATAGTTACTTTGTTGTAATACTACTACTTCACATAAAAGTGTCTGACTGTTTGAAAATTACTAAACAATAATATTACACTTCTCTTCTTTAGCAGCTATAACTGTTCATTGGGTTTCTTGTGATCTACCTCAGTTACTTTTTAAGTACAAAGCTCTGTAGATGTTAGTAACGGGATTTTTTTTAATTATTAAACCAATAACGACTTTGTTGTTCTGGGCACATGTAAAACTTCCTCTGTGACCAGAAGGTTGTGGGTTCGAATCCTAGGATTGCTTGTGGCACCTCTGAGGTGCCCTTGAGGAAGGTATCGTCCCACACACTGCTCCCAGGGTGCTGTGTTCTTGGCGTCCTGCTTCTTCAAGAATTGGTTCAATTCAGAGAAAGGATTTTGTGACAATTAGTTATTTTACTTTACACCTTACTTTACTTTAATACTCCACCCAGTGAAGAGCTAAAGAAAGTCATTAGCCAGAGCATGTGCTGTGTATGGTAGCCGGACCTGGACTTTTCAGTAAAGGTAGATGCTCTGTACCAAGACTAGAGACCATAACATGGGTCTTTAAATGACATTAAACCACAAACGTTCGGGGAACCTTTATTTTTTTCTCTATGCCATCATCCTTAACATGAACAAAGGGTGGAATCAACAACCTCCTCCTTGAGGTTCCACCCCACCACCATCTCCACCATCTTTAGATGATGCCACCTGAAGGCATAGCCGATCCCTCCACCCCCCACCCCCCCGCAACACCAACCCTCCCACCTCTTTTACGTGGAGCTTCCAGGCCCAGGCGCTGCTTCCTGCTTGGGTTGGGGCTCATTCTGACTGGGGCTGCAGGATGAAAGGGAATGCTTTACTCTGTATGAAAATTTCATATGCCTCTAACAAACATCTCCAGGCTCTGCAACAGAACAGGGGCCTCGTTAAAAATGGGCGCCGGTTTCTGCGTGGAGTTCTCCACACCCACCCTGTGACCCTTGTTAACAGAGATAACCAATTGTTTATTATAATATCCCCAGAGCATCCAGTTTTGAGCAGTATAGAATTTGGACTGGGTGCCGCAGACTTTGCTGATACAGGATGTGACTAAACTTCCTTTGCGAAGCGGAATTCCAGCTGATTGTTTTCTTTGATGTGTTTATTGCTTGCTGGAAAATGGGATTGTTGTTCTGACACAAAAGCAAGCCTTTGTTAGACTTGATAATTCGGGCTGTAGTCTTTGGCAGCATGTTCTTGTTTTCAGTGTTTGTTGCAAACCCCCAAAGACGATGTTGCTTTATTTATATGTGCGTCTGAGAGAATTTTGTGAATGAATGTCTCTGTCTCGCTTTCTCTCTCTCTCTCTGGGTTAAGACTTGGTTATCAAGTGTGGGAGTATATACAAATCCCCAAGGCATGTATCAAGGCATATGTGTGTATGTGCACGCGGTTCTGTATTCCCTTTTCTCTCATATCTTTTCCTCACAGATTCTGCTCTCCCTTTTCTTCTTCTTACTCTCTCTCTCTCTCTCTCACACACACACACAAAGTCCCCCCCACGTAAATCATAGAGCCTTGTGCTCTTCCGGCATTTATTGGAATATCAGATTTAACCCAGTGCTTGTCAGCTGGTATTACATGTTATTATGTGCTATTTCCAGAAGGAAAACTAGGCATTTATCAGACTGTGAGAAGAACACACGGCTTGTGTTTCCCTAGTTCTTTCAGTAAAAGAAAACTAGAGATGAATCACAAGTTGCTCATTTTGATGTTTCTAATCTACAGTTCCCAAAATAAAGCATTTTATCCACATTATCTTCATTTCAGAAAGTGATATTTATAGAACAAGACTTCCGATGGCCATAACAGGGCTATGATATGTGTACTAAGTTTCAACAGAGAGCTTGTGAGACAGTGATGTTCTTTTAAAATAAATATATACAGTATATATATATATATTTCTTTTAAAAGAGCATTTTCTATCTGGCTCCTGTGTTGAAACTCAGCAACTTAATTTTAAAGGCAATGATAAGGTTATTAGTTGGTGAACAAAATGTATTCTTTTAAGAAAACTATCTTCAGCCAATTTACTGCTTTTAAACAAATAATGTTTTTTCTTTTGAGTCGAAACCAGTTACATTCACATCAGCTCCACAGACTTAGGAGAGAGTTGCTAAACCAACAAAGATGCAACTCAGAACCCTGAAAATGATGATGAAACATAAGCAAAGGGGTGTTTTGGTTGGATGGGTGGTGGTGCGGTGATTCAGTCGTGTGTTCTGATTGGCTTTCAGAACACAGAGCTGCCAAACAGAAGTGGCATCAACATATCAATATTCCAGATGAGCTGGAGAGTGGTATTTAATGTTTTTTGAAGCAAAATGATTTGATTTACATATTCTATATGTGGAGAGCGTTCACTCAACATGATCAGATTTTAGACGGAGATGGCGTTTAGAGGCTTTTGCATTTATTTTTGCACAATTAATGTATATGTCTACACGTTTTTAGTCACGTATAATAAGGTCACATCACACGTATTGTTAAATCACCCCTGCATTCATTACTGCAACATAACAATGAGTCTTATTGCATAAAGCTTTACGAGAACACAGAGTGGCAATCTGAGACCACTCTGCAGAACCAGGGTTCTTGGGCTCTCACCTCACAGGTTTTCAATTTGATGATAAAACTGGGTTACAGTCAAAGTTCTAATGATAGTAAGGGTCCAGTGGTGGCTACAGGAAAATGTAAAAGACTTGACTTCAAAAAGTTCCTTTCTATAACTGAGAAATATCTTAACATTTTCCAGCCACGGTGAAGATCTTGTCACTACAGCTCTGGGTGTTTCTTAATTATTGCGCTTCAGGTGGAGAAGAACACTTTCTGGTATTTCCAGGTGTTCTCCTTTTCCAAATTAGTCACACCTTGAGTTTCATTTTCTTGAAATAATTTTTCTTCATTATAAGCTCTATAAAAACTCGTCATGCTGAATAGGCTGTTTATTTTCGATGTCTCATGGAATATCTAATGGCTTTTTGTTCTTCTTTGCCTTCATATTGCAAACATTAGATTAGATATTAAAATAAATTACTTTCATTATGGGAAGTCTTATGATCTACTTTCCAACACAGTCTTCAGTATCTATTACACAGGAAAGTGCAACAATATCTCTGGCTTGTTAAGATTTTTATCCATTGGATAATCTCAGTTACTTTTGTGTATTTTGTTGAAGAGACTCAGTGAAGTTGGGAGTTCTTGTACAGATCAGTCTGGAGAGGATCCTGTTCACTGTAGCTGCTTCTAAATTGAGAAACTGCAGACTCTGTCAATAAGATGACAGACTTTATTTTCATGGGTAGGATACTTGTCTCCAGATCAAGAGGTCATAGGTTCGAATCCTACCTTCAGCACCACCACTGGGTCCCTGAGCAAGACCCTTAACCCCAAGTTGCTCCAGGGAGACTGTCCCCTGTAGGTAGGGAATGGAAGTCGCTTTGGATAAAAGTGTCTGATAAATGTAAATGTAAATCCTTTTGTAAGAGTCTGTTTGTGTAAAATGTGCATGTCACTATTGTTTTATACATATATTTATGCTCACACCATTCCATTTTGAGTAGCCAGTAGTGGCTTCCTGACCCTTTTTTTTGCTGGGGGTCTGTTGTCTGGATTGTGCTGCTTCACTCTAAGTGCATGTTTATTTTGTTGTTCTGCTTTAAGTTATGTTTTAGTTTTCATCAGGCCTCATTCTCTCTCACCCACATACACACATTTCGGCCCATGTGGGGATCTCAATTGTGTCTTTGCCTCAAAAAATACCAGAACACTACACAATGAAGCCTTTACTACTTAGATTATACTCTTTAAGATGGAAATGCGTGGACTGAGACAGTCTGTGTGTCGGGGAAGGGACTTTAAATCGACATTTAAATTCAATTAAAAACACTTAAAAATGAGAAAACACCCATCTTCTGTTTTACACACTGATTAGCTTATTGAAGACAGTTTTAAAAAGTTATAGTTTTGTGTGTTAAACATTGCCTTACAAATAGTAAGTTATTTACTTGTACAACGATTTATGCATCAATAAATCTTGAAGATAGAAACAAAGGCATTCAGAGTTGTCTGATATGAAATTCTAGAGAACTGTACAGAGTCAACTGTAAAAACGGAATGAAAGAAGGAGGAGTAAATGCAGGAAATGATCTGCACAGGTTTGCTTATGCATTCAGGCATCTGCCGCTAAATGGACGTTTGTGTTTGAAGGAGACCATCTGTGTTCTTGCATGTATCTGTGGCCAATATATTGACCAAGGCATGTGAGGCTACAGCCCCTTTTCCACTAATCTCCAGCCTAAACAGGACTTAGATGTATAGCAGTGGATTATAATGAGACATTGATTGCATTTAAAACAGGACCTTTAGAGACTGCAGAGCAGTATATATGTTTTTTTCCTAAGGGACCCTCAAGCCCAGTGATAAGTGAATAGGTTGTGGTACCCCAGTTAAATTAGCAACTTACCCAGCCTGCAGCTGCTGGATCATTTGGGTGCACCTAAAGTGTTGCAGCCATTGTAATGTTGAAGGACTAGAATGGACTTTTACTGACTGTTTATAACCATGAAACATTTGAGGTGTTGTTCACACATTAATCTTCACAGATCAGACCTTCGACCTTGGGTCTGGGCTCAATTTGGGTTCTTTCATCCTTTTGAGGTTTTTCATGGTCCCCTCATGGTTTCCCTTATTTATGGCATTCATAAACCCCACAGTTAACTGTCACTCAGGCTCTATCATCATAAATGGAGATGTTTGCTCTCTGCTCTCTGTTTGGTCCTGTTTGATTTTAGACCTGGTTGATTTTGGACCTGGTTGGTTTTAGACCTGGCTGATTTTGGACCTGGTTGATATTGGTCCTGGTTGATTTTGGACCTGTTTGATTTTGGACCTGGTTGATTTTGGACCTGTTTGATTTTGGTCCTGGTTGATTTTGGACCTGTTTGATTTTGGACCTGTTTGATTTTAGACCTGGTTGATTTTAGACCTAGTTGATATTGGTCCTGGTTGATTTTGGACTTGGTTGATTTTGGACCTGTTTGATTCTGGACCTGTTTGATTTTAGACCTGTTTGATTTTAGACCTGGTTGATTTTAGACCTGTTTGATTTTAGACCTGCTTGATTTTGGACCTGTTTGATTTTAGACCTGGTTGATTTTGGACCTGGTTGATTTTAGACCTAGTTGATATTGGACCTGTTTGATTTTAGACCTGGTTGATTTTAGACCTGTTTGATTTTGGACCTGTTTGATTTTAGACCTGGTTGATTTTA
This sequence comes from Brachypetersius gabonensis, assembly GCA_037577145.1. Lineage (NCBI taxonomy): Eukaryota > Metazoa > Chordata > Actinopteri > Characiformes > Alestidae > Brachypetersius > Brachypetersius gabonensis. The sequence goes on from JBBJLR010160833.1 coordinate 7,181, forward strand.
GACCTGTTTGATTTTAGACCTGCTTGATTTTGGACCTGTTTGATTTTAGACCTGGTTGATTTTGGACCTGGTTGATTTTAGACCTAGTTGATATTGGTCCTGGTTGATTTTGGACCTGGTTGATTTTGGACCTGTTTGATTCTGGACCTGGTTGATTTTAGACCGGTTTGATTTTAGACCTGTTTGATTTTAGACCTGGTTGATTTTAGACCTGGTTGATTTTGGTCCTGGTTGATTTTGGACCTGGTTGATTTTGGACCTGTTTGTGGCAGATGTTTCTCTCCCTGGTTTCGAGGTTTGAGTTTGTTTTTGGTGAAAAGCTAAATCTCTGCCATCGATATTATTGTGGCGTTTGTTGTTCCCTCAGGCCTACTGTAAATTCCACAATTTAAGATATTATGGTCCATTATTAAAATTCAAACTGCATGAATGATATAAAAGTGTCTCCTGCACCGTTGTGCACAATAAAGGCAGGGTATAGCTGTGGTTAGCACAGCTATAACCAAACATAAGTCAACTTTAACTGGCCTTTTGACAAATGGAAATATACAAAAAAATCCCCTGTAAGATAACTTCTATACCCTCTCTTATTACCATTTGATCATAGTCATTAGAAATCCCTGCAAAAGCACACTGAAGAAGAAAAAAAGGCAAAGTAGGAGAATATGAATAATTTTTTGTAGGTACAAATAGTAAATAAAAAGCTAATTAATAAACTGTTAATTTGTACTGTAGAGTTGAGATTAGTGTTACAGTAGCAACATTTTAACCATAGTGTAGGGCTTTGTTAAAAACCAAGGAGCATTCTAGTATAAATTCTTTTTCAGTTTATGCTTGGATTTAATCAGAGAGTATATTAAAGATCTATTCACAGATTCCTCCAAGCATTATGTGCCATCACTTCATAAAGTCAGCCTACTCTGAGTGAAAGTAGACTGTGCAGTCAGAATTTGCATAATGAAACATACTGTGGGAACTTTCTAATGCTAAGGACACTAAACTTGAATGCAATTGTCTTTTTATCATTTGTAGAGCTAATTACTGCAGCGCTTAGCCAAGCCCCTCGGCGCTGAGAAAAGCCACCTTGGGTTTATTTTGCGAGGAATGAAGCACGAAGGGATCTGTCCAGAGCCTTCCCATCTACTTTCTACATTTCATGTGATGATAATTTGCCATTTCACCTTAAGTCTAATGAATTGGGCACTCAAGGATCAACAGTCTTTTTCTCGCTTTTGGAATCAGTGTTTTGAATAAAATAAACAGTTTTGATATCAGATGAATGAAGTGCATTGGACATTACTACATGAATTTCTGTGTGATTTTACATGTTAGTGTGGAAACTAAACAACTTTTTTTGGACATTTGCAAAATTACGAATAAAGCTGTAAATCTGTAAAATCAAGAATTACTTTATAAGGAAAAGTAAGAAATGTAATTTATTTATAAGTAGATCATTGGGCTCAGTGTTCAAATACATTTTCAAACAAATTATCATTCTCAAAAACAACTGCTGTTTCCAATTAACAATAGTTCATTTGCTCACTGTATAGTTTATTTCAAAATTAGAATATTCCAGGTTTTGCACCTTTCTGTTTTACAGCAATGGAAAGAGAAATATTACAGTGCACTATTCAGACAAGTCTGCTTGGTGACCAAGTGAGGATCGACGATCTTGAAATCTTTGTTCAGGGACATGTTTCCAATGTCAGTTTAGTTGCTTTACCAAATGAAGAGCCACATTCCTGTTCCATTGCTGATGTAGAGCTCCATGTTCATCTTCTCGCTGTCATTTGGAGCAGCAGTTAGAATGTAACATTACACCATTTAAGGCAGAATATAAAATCAGCCTCCATTTAAAAATGGAAAAGAAAATAAGCATCAGTTTTAGAAGAACTTAGGTAGCCAGTGACTCTGAACATTTGATAGTAAATGTGAATAGATTTATATAGATTAGTATAGGAGAACTATCCAAAAACTAAATATTCAAACTAATATTACTGAGTCTGCAGCTGCATTTGCGTTTTGGGACCAGCCATTGTGACACTTGGAGCTAGGCCTTCACTCTTGGTCATTAATCAGACAATCAAAACAGGGATAAAATACAGGTCTCAATTAATGCTAATTCATGGTAGTGTCCCTTTGAGATAATGGTATGTTTGTGCAAAGCTAACATCAGTGTGTTGTTTGGCTGTTAAACACATACAAAGTGAATTTCAACGTAATACTACAAATAAAATTCAGGACCCACATTTGCAAAATGCATGTATATTTCACTCGTAAGCCATTCTGCCTAAATTATGTAGCAGAAGGCTCTCCATGTACATCAATAATGAACTCAACGCAATATATATATTGTATTTCCTAGAGTTAGTCAGCGAGATCAAGCATTGAACATACCAGTGGCAAGCAGACGGCAATGGTAAAAGCCCCCTGGCAGACTGACAGTCCTCCTGAACTCGTGGACCAGGTTTAAGGATACAATGGCTAGATGGTGTCTTGCCTTTTTAGCAAGAACTACAGGGAAAAACACTCTCCAGAGCACCCGGAGCCGTCTCAGCAGAGTCAGGAGCATTCAATCAAGAATGTCTTTCCGTTTAAGTTTTACAGCTGATACAAAACTAGAGAAATGCTGAAGCCAGTGCCTTAAAGCTTGGCGGGTTTGTCTAGGAAGATTATCTTCTTAAAGAGAAATTCAAATAATTTTGCGAACAATTCGCTTTTTTTTTTTTGCCTGTAGTGAATGTTAGAGGTTGAAGTCTTTACTGAGAAATTCAGGCGAAAAGAAATGAAGACATTTGTTTAAAATTTTTTTTTTTATTGTAAATAAAATGTCATGTAGCACATTCATAACCATCCCTTGTGAGGACGCTCTCCAGAAACTCCGCAGATGCCTTTTTTTATCAGCTTTGTACAGTTGAGACTGTACAGTTCTCTAGAATGGTACATTTCATACTGAGTGAACTCTGAATGCCTTTGTTTATATCTTCAAGATTTAGTGATGCACAAATCAGTCGCTTGCAGATTCGTTGTACAAATAAATATTGTAACGTACTACTTGTCTGACAATGTTTAACACACAAATATAAGAAAATAACCTTTTAAAACTGTCCTCTATAAGCTAATCAGTGTGTAAAACAGAAGATTGGTATTTTCTTATTTTTAAGTGTTTTTAATTGAATTTAAATGTCGATTTAAAGTCCTTTCCCCCACACACAGACTGTCTCAGTCCACGCATTTCTGTCTTAAAGAGTATAATGTAAGTAGTAAAGGCTTCATTGTGTGGTGTTCTGGTATTTTTTGAGACAAAGACACAATTGAGATCCCCACATGGGCCGAAATGTGTGTATGTGGGTGAGAGAGAATGAGGCCTGATGAAAACTAAAACATAACTTAAAGCAGAACAACAAAATAAACATGCACTTAGAGTGAAGCAGCACAAACCAGACAACAGACCTCAGCTGGCATCCCAGGCTCCATTACTACCAGCAGAATGAAAGTGAACTGCTAAGACTTTGCAATGTAAGGGAGCCTTCCTGATAACAAGGTTATGATATGCACCTACTGAAACTATTGTAATGGTCCTAAAATCACTTCTAATGTAATAAATTGCAGTAGAGCACAGAACTCTAATGAGTGTTACTCCACCTTTCACTCAGACATTAACGGATGAATTGGAGCCTGCATTGTTCCTTTTTTAATGTTTGCTATTGGATTCCTGCATTAGGATCCCCTCGAGAATGACACAGTGCCTAGTTTGTTTACTACACACAGAGCAAAAGACTGAAGGTGGTCTTAACCAATAATAATTAGTTCAGCTGAATTCAGGATTGTGCCTTTTGTCGTTCAGATACCAAATGTGCACTGGAAGCCGAGAGTGAACGAGAGTGGAAAGATCACTCCCTAGAGGCTGACCTTTAGCCTGCAGACTAACTCTTCTTCCCCTCCACAGGATGCGCTTGCTTCTTGATTGCCCCTCCTGAGCTGGCCATGGGGCTAGCGTGGTGAACATGCTCCAGCGGTGAAGCAAATGTTGCTGCTTAGTTGATAATGAACTTCATGGCCCAATCAGCGTGGCTTAACTTGCTCTAATTGGGCACTGTGTCTGAACCGAATGTGTTTTAATATGAATCTATTGATCCACAGGCTACAGAGGTGTGTTAACAGTAGATGTGGATGAAATTGCCAGTTTGGTGATTCGTATCATATGATATGCTAAGCAAGGCGGAGCACTGCTGAAGGGCACCTTTTTGCCAGGGAGGATTAGAGAATGCCTGCAACTGCAAAAGGATGCATCCCTTTTGTGACTAACCTTTTGTTTCCCGCTGGGAAGCGGAAAGGAGGTTATATAACAGGAAGTGACCTTAAGTATAATAAGTAAATGAATTTTTTTACATTTTGTGCACTGAGACTGTTTTAAAAGGAAATTACTTTATTATACGCTATAGTGCCACAGATTAGGCTTCTTTTAAGCAACAAATACCAAATGTGCACAGATCTGCACAACATAGTTGGGCCTGAAAGCCAATATAGCTAACAGTTAATGAGGTATATTTCCACCAGCCAGCATCAGACAAATTGCATCATTGCCACACAACGATCATTTGAATGTCATACTGGTGTCTGTAGAAATGGATAAAAGCTCTACAAATTGCACAAAAGCCAACATTTTATGAAGATGCATTGCATTTTTCACCCAAAAATAAGTTACCTTGGTTAAAATGATAAAATCATAGGCTGACAAAAAGGTGTCAAGAATGCTGTTTATTCTCATTTCTTGTGGACACAACATTTGAATAAGAAGCTAATGAATACGGAATGAACCAATGAATACGAAATTGCTTCATTAGTGTTCCTGACCTGATCTGTCCTGGTTAAACAGTTTGGGCAGCTGCCAATCAACACTGAAATAGTTGGCTGTGTGTTTCATAGTTTCTCGTTCTAAGCATCAAGTGGAACAATGCCTTGCAAGGACCAGAGATGGGGACTGGAGTCTGAGACTCGGACTCGAGTCGCACTTAAATTGCACAAAGAAAGACTTGTGACGACTTTAGACTCGCCCTCAACGACTCGAGACTTGGCTCGGACTCGGTGCTGCGACTCGTAAACCATGTTCATTTCATGAAATTATTTATTTATATCTCGCACTCATTCCAACGACCCGAAAACCGTTCACCTCGCCCCGGTGTCCCATTACTTTTGTCCGAGGTGAACGGTTTTCAGCTAATAACGGCTTTTAAGGGGTCGTTGGAAAGGGGTCACCGAAATGTTGACATATATGTTGATATATAAAGAAAGCTTTTTCATTTAAGCATATCACTAAAATCTAGCCATTAGGTCTGTTACTTGTTGCCACCTATGTGATCTGTTTTTACTAAATTTGTACAATCACTGACCACCCGCAACTTCTACCAACTTCTAGCAAATTCTACCCCTTACTAACCCCTGACTGCTGTCACTAAAACATAAACCTGGTTTAGCTGCCCAGGGTAATAGAGGTTGCAGAATTTAAACTAGTTAAATGCCCCAAAAGGTTTGCAACTGAGATTAAACCTTGAAATGTCATTCAAAACAAAATCAAACCTTAAGTGTCTACTATGTTCTCTTTGAACAGCCGTATTTTTTGGTCGTTCCTGCTAAGCTTGTGTATAACCCTTTCACCACTGATTACAGTTTATGGTTTGATGATGATAGCGCTTGGTTAAAAACACTTGCCAAATCTTTGTTGGTAATTCACGCTCTTGCTCGGCTTACAATGAAGGTGTACCAGATAGTGGTGAAGGTGTACTAGGTGTACCTAGCACCAGATACTTTGGCAGTAAGGTCCCCACGGGGGTGCACAGAATACTATGGCTGCTCTATCATAGACAAAATGCATTGTCTGAAATGTATTCCTTTCAGTGCAATACATAAAAGTGAATATATGCCTAATACATTTAGAACAAAAACCTGGTGCCTTTTGAAGAGTGAGCATGTTCCCTGAAACCCCATCTCTCACCCAATCTCAATATTCATACACATTTCATACATACGCTCTGCACTGATTTGAATACGATTTTCACACTAAACAGGTCCCACAGTTTAGTCTTCAATTTTAAGATTTCGCATCCAGTTTTAAATAGAAAATATATAATTTTTTTTATAATATAATTTTTTTAATAGATTAAATTAATACATTTGTCTGAGGAAGCAATTTCTTTTCCACCGATGGAATAGCCACTAGGACACCTGCAGAAAGGGATTATAATATTTATCATTTTTTTAATTACAGTAGTTTTTGTTGTAATATTCTAAGCTCGTATGCTTGTGTGTATGAAACAGCCTGAACACAATTTCAGGATTTCTGAATGTTTCCCCCATATTCCCAGTATACCCTGCATACAGACACATTATAGTGTTGAAAATGGGCCAGTGCCACAATCCTATATGAAGCTAACCATGGCAAGTATGCATTGCCAGTGCTCTGAAATATTTATCACTACGCACATGTGTGTGTGTGTGTGTGTGTGTGTGTGGCGGGGATTTTGTTCATTTTATCCTCAGCATCTAGTAAAAGACGCTTTACTATTTGTCTCTACTCCAAGAATGAACTCTTGGCTAATTTTGGAGAAATTTTGCTCAGTTGTACTTAAAATTTTAATGACAAAGTAATTAAATGAGAGTCACATTGTTTTTATTTGAGGAGACCATAGTTATATTATTTTTTTAAACAAAGAAAACATTTGTTTTTTTTTTTGTTCATCAAACATTTTTGACTACAGTGAGCTGAAAAAAATTATACGGTGAAAGTTATTTATTCTGTGGCTTATGCTTATGAAAAACTGTCTGACTAGTATAAGGCGGACCCATTTTTATTGCTTTTCCCTCCTCTTGGCTTTATATTGAGAGCTAAGACTCAAGTCAGACCTAGGAATGTTTTCCTCAGAGCCATGATAATTACTTTTGAAATCAAATTCCGAATATTTTTTATGTCTGTATCTATAGTGTATTTACTGTTAGTTTCAGTAGTCAATCTTGACTTGCTGTTACGTAACTACTCCTCCTTATTCATTCATCTATCCATCCATTTTATTGATAACCTTCTAACTAGAACATCCCCAATCGCATGATACTACCAACACTGGGACAAAAGCTAGAACATTCTTCCTGTCATTAGCAGTGATGGGAATAACGGCGCTATAAAAAAACGGCGTTACTAACAGCAATACATTTTTCAGTAACTAGTAATCAAACGAATGACTGTTTCTCCCGTTACAACGGCGTTACCGTTACTGACAATAAAATGCATTGTTACTATAACAGAGAATACTGAAACGGTTTTCATGCAAG
>JBBJLR010160851.1:0-14506 GCA_037577145.1 Brachypetersius gabonensis
GATGTCCTTCACACAAGCAGAGATTTTGTCGAGTTGGGCAGATGGGGTAGGTGTGCAGACAGAGTATAGTTGAATGTCCTCGGTCTTGCTGGCAGCAGCAGAGCGCAAATTGGAGACGTCCACTGAGTTTAAGCTTTAGCTATTTTACATTATTTAAAAAAAACAAACGCTAGCATTAACTTAGAGAGATTAATTTTGAAGACCTTTTCTTTCAAAAAAGAAAAAAAAATCGATATTTTTGAGGTTTTTCAACATAATCAGCCCACATCTCAATAAACAGAATGCCGACTTCCGACTCATTACGGCAGATCGGGTCACAAATGGTTTTGTGGCAGCTCCATCCTTTAAAAAGTTAACATTTATGACATAATTAATAACATGGACAATTGAATTCTGCTTAACATAATCATACAACACAATAAACACCAAAAAGCACTCAGAGTGTTTTTATCTGTGTCTGTAGATCCATTATGCAATGGGTGAATTTTAAGTGAAATTATTTATGACATGCATTTAAATATGATTAGCTAGCTACCAGTAGTTTTTCAAGACCAATCAACATGCCCTAAATACGTGCAATCATTTGAAATTGATTAACCCAATAAAATCTGTAATATTTGAAATTGTTAAATGTCTATATAAGGTAGTAGTATCTTAGTGATTAAAACACCTGCTTGTGAACCAGATGACCACAAAGTTGCAGTTCTACCATTCTGTCCTTGAGCAAGACCCTTAACCCTCCAGGGGGACTTTCCCAGTAACTAATGCTTGTAAGTTACTCTGGAAAAGGTTGTTTGCCCAATGCCACTTAATGTATTATAACAAATACTGCAGCTAGAAAAAAAACAATGCTTCCCCTTAGCACCATAACCTACTGGGTGACTGGTTTCCACAGGTCCCACTGCTTTACTCATTTATACTGCAATTTAATCAGTTACTTTTTTCATTGTTTCCCAAAACAGAAAATCCCATGTTTGTTTCACAGTGTAATTGATGACAATTTCCTGTCTTTTCTGCTGACTCCAAGGTGCTTTGTGTCTGCTACATTGAGATAAGACATGGCAGGAAATGACAGATACCCAGAGCAGTCTTCCATGGCCCAGCGTTCAGCACTGCATCCTCATCCACCTGAACAGCGTGAGTCGGCTACAAGGGGGAGGGGAATAGTCATTCAGCTGACAGGAACAGAAGGTGAATGGGACAGTCTTGATGATAATGAACTTATTTTCACACTGGACAAAGATGGTCAGAAGTCGCTTAGCTCTACAAGTTCCCTTCCAAAACCCAGGCCTTGTTCCATGGACATCCAGACAGATGATGAATGGCATGTCCATTATTCCACATTCCATGTGCCCCTTTCCCCATCTTCCCCTGGTTCTTTAGGCGATTTGTCTTCATCTACTAGTCTGGGTTTTCTCTCCCCTTCTCACCGTCCTCTTGCCAGCCTGGTGAAATCTTTATCCACAGAGCTGGAGCTGAAGGATACTTCTTCACTTAAGCCAAAACCTCTCCTCAGCCTGGTCAAGTCCATCTCTACTGAACTTTCTCGAAGTGAACTTGAAGTGTCCCAGTCCAAGTCAGACTCTAAGCTGCACCTGTGGACGCAGCTAACTCAGTCCAGAAACTTCAATGGAGACTCCCGAACGGCGCCCCCATCTCCTGTTGACTTGTCACCTTCTGAGCCCAAAGTGGGCTTCTTTAAAGCAGAACTGGAGGACACTCGTCGCAAGCTGACCGAGGCCATGCATGAACCCCTTAGCGTCTTCAGCAAGATCATTCGTGAGGACAGTGTAGGCAGCCCTAAGCACCACAAAAGTACAGGATCCATGGATTCCCTCTGCTCTAAAGGGTTTGCAAGGTCCAGTGGAGACCATACAGTGACCATTGAATGTCCATTTAAGAGTGGTAAGAGAGCAGACAGTGATGGACTTCCTATGTGTAACTGGTCGGTGAGATGTCGAAAAAAATGCCCTCAGAAAGTCTGCCTTATTCACAGTCACCACAAACCAGAAGACACAGAAGGCACACAGGATTTCTACACAAATAGAGATGTCATACAATATGGGGATATAAGCAACAAAAGTGTCTTGCCAACAAGGCAGCCATGTTCTCCAGTCCCAAAGATGACTCTTGGCTGTGTCGCTGCTTTGTCCTACTGTTATTTCATATTGCCTTGGTCCCCCTATTTGTCTGGAATGTTTATAGGCTTGGCATTGGGCTTCATACTAGGACTCCTGGTTATCCGATTGGGATTGGCCAAGAAACCATACACTGGGTGTCTACGAAGACTGAATGAGAGTCCATATAATGGAGTTAAAAGTGAGACGTTTAAAAGCAACACATATACACTCGAGGTACCTTTTGTTTGTTTGTCTGTTTTTATTTTTTTACACAGGTACACAGAAATTGTCCAGACTTTTTTCTATACATTTAGTTGCACCCAAGTTTTTTTGTAGTTTGGATGTTCTGTTTTTCTATTGACAGCTGAATGCACAATCTTTGATAAACAAAGCTGGTAATTAACCCTTAACACGTGAACTAAGAATAGATTAGCATTAGCCCTGTAATTAAGTAAGTCTGACTCTCGTCAATGCCATGCCATGGTCATTCATTTGGTAGCCCAAGACAGTATAGCCTACTCACAATTGGGTGGGTAAGATGGCATGCCCTTTCATTTAATTAATTATCTTATGCTAGCCAACATGAGCATTTGTCAGCTGTCATAATATTCTCCATCAAGTTGAACTGTGTTGAACTGTGCAGTAACAGTGTTAGCGCCTCTGCAAAAAAATGCAGTGGTGCTTCATATTCTCGGAGGAATCGTTTTATTTTTTATAACAATCACCTTTACAGAGTTGGTACCATCAAGTGATGGGGAGGTCCTAGCTAGGGTTATGTTTGCAATGACCAAATTGAGGACTAATTTGGACAGATATCCCGAGGTAAGTAGATATTGTAGACTCATGAAGGGCCAGTGTGCTTAAAAGCCAAACTGGTGCAAGCAGCACACAATAGAAAGATGATCAGTAGTAGACAAGTATTCTACAAAAAAGACTGCAAGATATTGCTTGTCAGACTTTGTTATGCTGACTTTTGCACAGAAGACTGCAACATTCTAGACACTTACAATGCCTAAATGTGTAAATATTTTATCAAAATACTACAGCTTGAGCTTTAACTGTTGAATTATCAACAACGTGTTTTATACCACAATTGTATCAGTATGATCATAGCTATATTATTTATTTCATATTGTTCTGCAAGATTTTCACCCTGGCAAACTGCTGCCTGACTTTTATTTTTTATAACAATCACTGTTCCGTAGGGCTTTATTGATTTAAAGCATGGCATACAAAGTCTCAGAAAGTGCAGTTAATGTCTGGTCTCTATTCTCTGAGATGTGCCAGATCTTTCATTAGTGCACTTACCTGATTAGTTCTGCTGAAGCAGCACAGCAGCTTGCCACTGCCTGCCAGAGCCACATGCTGAGTGAAACGACACCTTTTTAAATTCTGGCTCATTGCAAAGTACATTGCAAGCCGGGTAGAAAATGTAGCAGTAGCAAAATGGTAGTTCCAAATTGTTCAGTGTTTCTTCTTACATGTAATAAATCAGCCAAAGCTGTCATAAATTTACTTCTTCCTTGCTTTGGAACTTCTAGACTAAAGTAGATAGGGGTATTGGAATCTTTAGTACACCAATCAGCTTTGCTCAGTGTCTAAACGATCACATACTTGTCTCAAACCCCATCAGATCTCTTAAATGTACCTGATTTTGGACAGAGGAAAGTTTTGGGAAGTACAGTTTTATCTGTGCAACAGACTTTATAGATAACATGACACACTGAATGTAAATTACAGCTTACATTATTGACGTAGTTTGAGTACAAATTCTAACTGAGATTTGAGCACAACAAAAAAGTGAAAATGTGTTTCTGAATTTCAGGGCTGGATGAACGAGATGAATGCATATGATCCAGAGACCTACCACCCATCCTTAATGCACAGTGTTTATGTAACACTGGATGGGTCATGTCTTCGGCTGGACAACCCTAGAAACAATGTCTCTCGCTGGGCCACCTTTGATGAGCCGTCCCATGAGAAAACTTTTGTCCACTCTCGTACATTCCAACTGAATGGAAGCAAGGTCTGTGCACCACCTGTTAAGGGGTTCATTAATTTTTTCCCCCTCAACTTCACTCATAACATGAACTCTCTTCATAAAGTAGGTTGATTTTTTACTGATATACAGCAAAGGTTTGGGTACCTCTAAATTCCAATATTTTGGAGATCTGACTCTTTTGTAAAGCAGCAATTTTACATTTGATTCCAAACATCTTAGAATAGCACAGCTTTTTATTGTTTCCCAAACTCTTCTGTTCCAGTATGTCTGCTACAGACTGGCTACAGCAACAATGCTCATTATCACTTCAGTGTGAATGGACTAAACTACTGTAGGCTAGCTGGGCAAACATTACAACAGTTTTACACATACAGTCTCGTTCAAAGTTTGGCCATCCCTCAATAAATAACATATTTTGGTCATTTTTTAATTGAAAATATGTAAACATAGTCTCTCTAGGAAATATAAAAAATGCTCAATATTTTGAGAAAACATTGATGAATTAATGACTCCAGATTTTTCAAGTCAATTAGTCGGTCAGCAAAATTGTTCGGTGACGTCACACACAAACAGTGGAGGAACACAATCGTCCCAACGTTGAGCAACTTTTATTAAAATTCTCTGCAGCATTAACAGTCAACATGACAAGTGTCACAATTTCTACCTGCTTTCCGCAAAACATTGGGACAGTTCCCGTTTGCGGCCACCAAGGGTCGCTACAGACCATGGACAGTGACTGGACTTGCTCTCAGTTGATTCCCTTACACCTGTAGTTAATTCCACACTATCACCTCACACTCCTGTGTTATTTCCCCCACTTTACATCCTGTGTTTAGACTGGTCCTTAGTTAATCCTCACCTGTATTTAGACTTGTCTTTCTGTTCAGTCCCTCACGGTAGCATACACTCACACAGCCTTTCTTAGCTCCCTGTCCTGTGTTATATTCTAGCTCGGCCATCGTGCCTGTGTTTCTGTTCTGTTTTACCTTGTAAATAAACCTATGTGCCAGTTATGTCAGTCTGTGTTAGTGCGATCCGTCCTCCTCATCTACAACAGGACCGGGTCGTGACAACAAGTAAACAAAACAAAACAAAACCTGATACCTGTCACGCACACCAGGGCACATGCAGTCAATAGGCACCAGAAATGACTGCACACCAGGTATAAAAGTAGGAAGCAGGTGTGTGTTCCTCGCACAGACATTGAAGTGACAGTCAATACGTGTCCCTCTCAATCCCTTCTCCTGTTTTGTGAGTACTCACTGCTCTACGGAGCTACCTCTATCTATCCCTGTGTGTGCAAGTGAGAACGAGGACCTGTTTGGTGCGTGTCCTTACTCTTTACCGAGCGTTCTCAGAATAAATGGTGTGGTTCACCCGCTCCCTCGTGCCATCCGCGTTGGGGCTCTTCCACCATGTAACAAGGTTGTGTTTTGGTCAGTCTTGGTCCTGCATTCTCGTTCCAGTGTGACAATACCTTGAATTTTCTGGTAAACGTAAGTGTAGAACTAAATATGATAACAGTTTAAGCCGCGGCAGGATGACTCCCTGCAGTGCTAGAGTTAGCCATGTTAGCTAGCGGAGCCGTTTCAGATGCAGAGCGCCGGTACTGTTATTGTACTTTAACCCCGACTTGCACATTCTGCAGGCATCCGTGCTGTTTTTGCATCTAGAGTGAAGGATCTACACACATGTGATGTGTGTCTGTCTTCTCTGCTGCATGTCTCTGGTCTTGTTGTGGTCTCGTGTTTAGATTCCCCTCACGCCAACGGTACCACCCCTTTTATGAAGGGACTATAATAATTGGTTAAACTAAGGAGCGTAAGCTAATGCGTTCACAAGCGAGGGCAGAGAGGGGAAAAAAACACACGACTAGTTGACTTCTTTCAGGGGCCATCGACTCGTGCCTCTGTAATCTACTAGTTGACTTTTGTGTTAATGCCCTAATGCATAGTTACTTTTTATGCCATAAATTGAATAAAGACAAAAAATAAAAACATTATTGTGGCACCCTGCAAAGGTTTGGGCACCCTACATAATCAGTACTTAGTAACACCTCCTCTGGCAGATATCACACTTGAATCTTTCAATTCTTGTACTTGGGATTTTCTCCCATTCTTCCTTGCAAAAGGCTTCTAGTTCTGTAATATTCTTTGCTCGTCTTGCATGCACAGTGCTTTCAATGACGTTTAAATCAGGGGACTGGACTTCCAAAACCTTCAGCCTGCGTCTCTTTAAGTAGTCCATGGCGAATTTTGAGGTATGTTTAGGCTCACTGTCTTATTGTAGAAGTCACCCTCTTTTCAGTTTCAGCTTGTTTTTACAGATGGTGTGATGTTTGCTTCCAGAATTTGCTGGTATTTAATGGAATCCATTCTTCCCTCCACCCGTGCAATGTTTCCTTTCCCACTGGCTGCAACACAACCCCAAATCATTATAGATCCACCCCCATACTTAATAGTTGGCAATGTGTTCTTTTCATGAAATGCTGCTCTTTTTTTTCTCCAAACATGCCTTGATTGTGGCCATAGAGTTCTGTCAGATCACAGCACTTGTTTCCAAAATGCATCAGGCTTCTGTAGGTGTTCTGTTGCATACTTCTGATGTTGGATTTTACGATGTAAGGTATTACAAGTAAGGTATTCTTCTGCTGACTCCTCCATGAAGGTCTTGTTTGTGCAAGCATCACTGCACAGTGGAAAGGTGCACCACCACTCCTGATTCTGCTAAATGTTCCTGCAGGTATTTTACAGTCAAATTGGGGTTTTGATTTGTCTGACCAGCATACGAGCAGTTCTCTCCAAGAGTTTTCTTGGTCTTCCAGATCTCATCTTGACAGTAGGGCTGCACGATATTAAGAAAACATGCGATATGCGATAATGTTGTTGAGTGTTGCGATGGCGATATCACATGCGATAAGTAAGTAAAAACTTAGCCTTTATACTGTTTTTCTGCTTTGGATTTGCTGGTAACATAGACTTCAGACGCTGACTAGTCTATGCATGAAAAATGAAATGCAATACTTCCATTCCAACATGTTTTTTTTAAAGAATTTACTTAACAAAATTTTTGAAAAAAATTTAAATCTTAAATTATAGTAAGTTCTTAGCCAGAATCTTTAACAGTAACACAGAGGATGAAGAAACTGCCAAGTGATTTTTTTTACCCTCTATGGCACTGGGTGAAGAGCTGTGGAAAAACACCATTTATTGTAGTTCAGTCAATAAATGTGATATGTATATTTTTTCGTGATATGTATATTGCGCTCGTGGTGATATCGCGATGACGGTAAATTTGCAATATATTGTGCAGCCGTACTCCATCTCTTACTTACATTTCTCACTGTGGAAACTGCAAGCTGAAAATGCTTTTCTATCTTCTTGTAGCCTCTTCTGCATTGTGGACATCAATAACTTTCATTTTCAGAATCTGACACAGCTGCTTAGAGGAACCCATGGTTGTTGAGTGCCCACTAGTGTGTGCACAGGGTTTGTAGAGTCAGAATATTTGTAAAGCTTTGAAATTGGCACCAACTGACATTTACTAATGACAGCCATTGCCACGCATCAGATCTAACGAGCTGATTAAGGTTTGAAACCTTGTAAAAAGAATCTGAGACTTTGGAAATCTTAGAATTCCCAAATGTTTTCACAGTGTCATAATAATTTTTTTATATTTTATTTTTGTTCAATTTGTGGCATAAAAAAGTAACCATGCATCAAGGTTTGCTGAAAATATTGCATATTTTTTCCATTTCCTAGAGAGACTGTGTTAACATATTTTCAAATACAAAATCACCCAAATCTGTTATTTATCAAGGGGTGGCCAAACTTTTGCATAAGATTGCTTGACATCACAACCAAGATTTTTATATATGGACTGAGGAATGGTATATTTTGAAACTTTGACAATGCTTACGTAGTTAATGTCAACTCATTCAGCTGCAGACCATTGCTTCTAGTGCTAGAGTGACGGTAAATAAATATAATGCAGTGCTGCATTAAAATATTCTTTCTGCAACAGGTTTTTCTGCAGCCCCCAGTTCTGGCACGTAAGAGAGTGTGGAACAGGAAGTATCCCATCTGCATCACTCTGGATAGAAGTGCCGAAGAGCAAACAGAAGAGGCACAAGAGAATCACCATGAGACACACAGAGCTGAGAAATCAGCACTTCCCCCATCTAAAGCCAGTCATGCCATTACTCTCTATCTCTTTGGAAGAACAGGAAGAGAGAAGGAGGAGTGGTTCTATCACCTTCTCTCTGCATCCACTGTGAAGGAAAAGGGCCACTGTGAATCGACATCTGGTAGGGGCACAATGATCTGTATCTAAGTAATAATGTACATAACAAGTGTTGGAAACTTTTAACCATTTAATATGATAAATTTGCAAACAACATGCCTAAACTATTACATTCCTGTCCCAAACATACTGTTTATTAAAAATAGCCAAAACTGCAATCGAGGCCTACTTGAAGGCTCAATTTTGTCTGCATTTTTTATCTGGATGTTTTGCCCATTTTTAGACATACTTAAATGTGATAATGATAAAACATTTTTTTTATTAAACTCAAAACTGAAAAACTGTGTAAATGTTTTTTTTTCTTCACCCAAATCATTGCCTTCTGTGTAGATGCATCCGGGATGCAAGAAGAAGGCTCCTGGTTTCCAGTGCAGATCACTGAGGTCTCCAGCAGGGACAGTATTGAGAACATTTCATCTTCTGACCTGGCAGGCAGATTGAGGGAGCATAACCTCCAAGACTACACATCTTACATGACCTGTCTTTTGTCTTCAGCACAAGCCAGTCCTCCAGCAAGCTCCTGCCATAGCAGCACGCACAGCAGTCCCACTGAAAAAGAGCAGGTTTGCAACCACGTGCATCTCACAGTATGCAGTACATAAATAAAGTTACTGAAATGTCCTGAAGATACAGTTAAGGATATGTTTTTCTTTTAATTATTCTGTTGTTGTTTAATTAGTCAGCCATCTCAAAGTGCACCACCATAGAACTGGTGTTTTATGAACTATAATGTATATAATTTTCTCCTACCAATTTACTCCAGAATGAATGCTATCGTGGAGAGGAAGTGAAGCCTGACTGGATCAATGCTCTGATTGGTCGAATCTTCTGGGATTTTCTCCGTGAGAAGTACTGGGCTGATCAAGTAACCCAGAAGATTCAGCGTAAGCTAGGCAAAATAAGAGTAGGTGAAATTTACCTCAATTTCCAGACAAAATCATATCAACTAATATATTCAGTGTTTCAAGTTTTGTCCCTATCATCATGAGAGTGTGAGCTCGATCCCCTGTTAGTCAGGAATCCATGAGAGCATGGCTGGCCTTGATCTTTCTGATTGGGTAGGATGTACTTCGCTGAGTACATTCCTTCATTATTTTATGCAAAGTTGGAAGCAGGTTAAAAAGATAGCATTGGTTTTTATGTATTTCGGGCAAAGCATGTGCTAGATTTCACCCTTCTAGCTTCATAGGGGAACACTTAACTAGTGGATAGATTTGGCCATAGGTGTAAATAAGAACACATCCCATACAGAGAGCCCACTTTGTATTTTGATGCGAAGAAGAATAAATATGTTATTTACAAAAGCAGTATAATTAATCATAAAAATGTAAGACATTATTTTTTGTATAACAGACTTGGATTTGATTGCAATTCACTGCATCAATAAATCTCCGTTCAACAATTCAGTGCATCATTAAATCTCACATTGTTCATTTCTTATAAAAATACTCTCAATACACAAATTTGACTAAAGAAACTATTCACCATTGTGGAATACATGCAGTTAAAACTATACACAAAGCTTTTGTTCATTTGAAAATAGCCTGATAATTTTATTTTGGCCAAAAATATTGTGCCCACTTTGTAAAACATTATTATCATTACTGTTACTATAAGCTTCTAAAACTGATGGATGCTTCTTTCACACAGTTGCCTTACTTCATGGATGAACTGACCCTGACCGAGCTGACCATGGGTTCCTGCTTGCCTCAGATCACCGGCACTTTCCCACCATACGTCAATTCCAGAGGTTTGTGAATGTGACTGGATGGAACCTGTTATAAAAGAGGAGGTTAGATGTGTTCTCCCTTAGCAAGTGGTTGCAATATGCGCCTCCATGTTTCTGTGCTGAGCAGGACGTATTGTTATTGTCCTGCTGTAATCTTTTAGAGTAGCAGGCCATATTGGGCCATGTCTCTCCCTAGTGTGACAAAATATGGTCAGTATGTCTACTTGTGTGTCTATTTGTACACACAGCTCTGTAATGAAAGACTCTTTAGCTGCTGAGTGTATGCAGAATTTATTATCTTGGTAAAGGGCAGTGTTGTGGTAGTGCATGTGTGTGGCTTTTGCTCCCCTCCGCCTGATGGTCTGAACAGCTTATGTAACACTGTACGTCACTGTCCTGCTTTCATCCCATTTACAGATTTATAGCACTCATCATGGGTTTTGGGTTCTTACTCTGCTATAATTGTTTGTAATTTGTAGCCTGTGCAATCACAATCCTCTGGTCGTCTCCACTAAGATCCGGATTAAGCTTTCAGAGACTTGACTCTTGATTTTCATCGGCCTCCTTGCTTTTTCATTTATCCTGAAACAATCAAATGTCAGTTTGCTCTGTCATTGTTATCACTCACACATATGAATGTTTAAAATAAATCAAAATAGAATTTACTTTAAAGAGCCATTGTACTACATTTCATCTGCAATCCACATAATGTTTGTGTTTTTATGTCCCAGAAAATGTATTTTTACATTTTTTAATCTGTTCCCCGCCCCCCCTTTGAACTAACCAGGCTTTTTCTGTTACTGCGCATTGGTGAAATATTTGGCAAAAAAATACAGTTTACACAATGTTTCTCTTACAACAGATGTAATCAGTCAAGACTGGTGTTCAAATTTTGTTTTTTAAGTTTAGAACTGGATATATGAGACTAATGTTATTACCATACACTGGTCAAGTCAGTTGTCACTCAAATAATTTCTTTAATTCTCTTTTCTCAACCCGCACAAACCACATCCACTTTTCAAGGGGGGCTGATATTGTTGCTATGGTTTAGGTTTTGAAATAATGATCACTCTGGGTCTAGCTTTAAGTTTTCTTTTCAATACCTCTTGTTCTATCGTCCTTATTATCTCTTTGATTAATAATGATCACAGGTAGTGGAGAAATTAGACATTTTGAAAAAAAAAATATTATAAATGGAATAACAATCAGGTTGCCCAGTGCAGTTGTTATTCTGCTTATATTGTTCTTTTTCATCTGGATATACAGCTAGATGTACAGTTCAACTGAGCAGATGGTTGGGGCTGTTTTTAGGTCCAGTTGGAATGAATGACTGGGAAATAGTTTGTGCAGACAAACTTGTATCAAAATAGCAACATTTGATCAATTATGTGATATAGCAATCACCTAGCAACACCCTAGCAATCACTACAACTACTTAGCAACCTGGGATACCATAGCAATCTGCTTAGCAACCTTCTAAAAGTGTTCAGAATTGATTACCTTTAAATATGTTATGTACTGTACCTCTGCATGTGTAAATGCAGTGTCACTGGGAGTGCTGTTGTATGTGGTCACTATATCCTGTGTGTTTAATTAGGACTGTGGCTGCAGCTGGAGATTGAGTACACAGGTGCCCTGCAGATGACACTCGCAACCAAGATTAACCTGTCCAAACTTGGCAAGGATGGCGACCCAGAGGTTGTGAGAGAGGTGGAGACGTACCATGTATGGTACGCTGAGAATTTTAACGCATTTCACAGATTCTCCATACATCTGTATTCTGACCTGGGATCTCTGACCAATCAAAATGTAGAATAAAGGCAGAAGAGTTTGTGTTGTGTTCAGTGCATAGCTGTGATGACTCATGCGGCTGTTTGTGGCTTTCTGCAGCAGCAGCGGCAGCAGGTCCAAGCTCTCTGTCCTGGCTGATACTGATGAAGAGTCTTCTAGTGCGGATTCCTCTGATGAAGTAGAGACTCCATCCACTGAACCAGAAGGACATTTGGGAGAGAAGGGAAATCTTCCTGGCCCTGACAGGTGACTAAAAAATCGAAATGATGTAATTGGTGTCAGCAGATGTGTCTTCAGTAATGACCTAGAACAGAAGCTTAAAAAGAAGGCATGACATTAATATTAGTCTATGATAAGCGTTTTTGGAAAGGCAGAAATAGATGATGGATAATTATATTGGAACCCTTCAGACTAGATGCTTAAAATGTTCAGCAGTTTTTGTTGTGTTTAACTACCAAAACAGAAGATACAGATTCAGATCCATGTTTGCTACTTAAACACCTCAAGCCGTTTATCTTGAAAGCATATTGTCCTAGTAAAAACATTAAAATACAAAAATTTTTAGTGTCACAGTCCACATCGACAACCACCAGGGGTCGCCATAGGACTATGGACTGCCCTACTCACCTGTCACCTGATCCCCATCACTGTTTGTAATTGTCCCTTACCTGTACCTTATTTCTTCACCCCTGTTGCGTTTTTATGGGAGTTTTCACTTTCCTGGGGCCTATACTACGAAGCGCACTTAACTAAGTCTGACTTGACACGATGTTGAATTGAGAAGTCACACTTGACAAATCACGGCTGTCCCAGGTGGTGTAAATCGGTAAGACGTTGATTAGTTAAATCAGTGTAAACGATCTGTGCTCGGGGTGCGTTCAACAGGGCAAGTCACCGTTTCAAATTACGACGCGCTCACAGTATTTCACGGAGGAAGAATGTATGATCATCACGCAAGACTATGAAGGGCACAAATCAGTGCTGCAGTGCAAGTCCAACACCACAGCAGCCAACTCGCAGGCTTGTTGGGAACGTATTGCTGACCGAGTAACTGCGTAAGTATATGTGCATTGTCTTATGTTCTTAGTTGAGTTTTATTTATTAGAATATTTAAATGTTGTCTGGAAATTAATAAAACACTTTAAATAAATATAGAGGTATGTAGCTGTGTCACAGTTAATCCAGTTAATAGCTTGTTTTTGTGTTTTACAGTCAATTAGAAAAACCTGCATTGGCCAACAGTAGATGGAGGCTGATTATGGAGGGGTAGAGGGAGGCGTCCTGTCAGACCCAGGTGGCAGGAATGTCCCCCCTTTATGTGCAGGGTAATATAACAATCACTTTTTACAGTGTGTACATTTGTGCAGTCATGACATTCAATTTCCTGTGTTGTGTTCAGTGGAGGAGGAGAATATTGAGCTGCTCCACCTGCAGAGCCGAACATCATCTGTGACCCTGAGGTACAGGTGAGTGTTTGCATGTTGTGAACGACGCTGATGTGGCATGGCAAATGTACTCCTTTGATTTTCAGTAGGATGTGGGTGATTAAACACTACTGATTCTCCTTTTTTTTCTGTGTAGGCTGGAGCAGACAATGTGCGCCGCCTGTACAAGTGCATGCTTGAGCTTGACTGTGATAAAAACAAAACTTGAAATAAAAAAAACTAAAGCTTGAAATTGAGAAGCTCGAGCATGAAAAGAAGTTATTGCCATACGTTCACCAGTCTTTCACCAATATGTGTGTGCATTACAGAAATTTCACTTTCCATTTATAGGAATGGGAGCAAATAAACAAAGACATGACAAAGTTTGTGTGTTCTTAGCCTGTATCTTGGTAAACTGCTGTGTGACGCCTCTCTCACAGCAGCCCTGTGGGGTTGTCGAGGGTCAAAGGGTCAACAATATCTGGGGGCATAGGCATCAGGACTGGGGTCTTTTCCTTTCTCATAGTGGTGGTGATGTGTAGAACCACACATGCTGACGCAGCCTGACAGGCCCTCTCTGGTCATCTAAGGATTGAAAGTTATGTGCTCATTTTGCTATTGAGATAAGATAACTCTTTGTCATTGTCACTTTTTCAAGGAACAATTAAATTTTAGTTGCAGTCAACAGTAAGACAGGAACAAAATAAGAGGTAAAATAAATATGAAAACACAAAATACAAATTGCACTGGATTTTTTCACAGTGTGAGAAGGTATTGCACATTATGAGGATATTGGAGACAATCCTGAATAAAAGTTGTGCCACATTGTTAAATAAGGACATAGTTTACATCAGCCTCACTTTGCCTTTTGATAAAAATAAAACAATTTAATAAAAATTACAGTAAAAATTCTCAAAAACTCACCCTGTGAGAGTCACAATTCAGGCACCTAGGTCCCATGGATCTTCCAGACACGCCATTGGCTGTGGAGAAACGGTGTGTGGAGGGGCGGGGCTTGCGAAGGGCGGGTTCACACTTGAGTGCGAGTGACGTGAGAACATATCTGCCCTACAAAGGCAAAAGACCTTAACTTCCCAGAGTGTGAAACTGAGAAAAATGACTTTAAAGTTTTTTTAAA
>JBBJLR010160861.1:0-14505 GCA_037577145.1 Brachypetersius gabonensis
GTGTGTGTTTGTGTGTGTGTGTGTGTGTGTGTGTGTGTGTGTGTGTGTGTGTGTGTGTGTGTGTGTGTGTGTGAAAATACCGGCAGCAGTGATTTTTCCTCCAGACATTTTGCTTTAATGGAAAAAGGGCACTTTGTAAAAGTGAATTTAATGCAGTACATTGACTATCTGCACCGGTTGGATATATTACTGTCATTACGGTGCTCACATACAGATACTAGAAATAAACTGAACATTTTATACGCTGAGAAAATGGGCACCATGAAGTAAATGCATTTTGTAATCAGCTCTAGGTCAGGTCCTGTGGTGCTACTTGACGGAAATGGACAGCAGATGGACATCAAAGACAAGTGGACTGTACTTCTGAAATGTATGCATAGTTAAGTCATTAAGTCATTTAATGGTCACATCTGAGATTGTAGAGGGCCAGAATAGTTTACAGTGGTGATGAATGGAACCAGACAACTGAAATCTCTTAATGCCACTAAAAGCTTGCTTACATAAGTCTATTACATGAAACTATATTTGAGCTGCGTAACACCTGAGACATTGTGTTTTGTTCAAATTAATTCAAGGAAAAGGGTACATTAATGGCAAAGGCTTCCAAACTAGTATGTACATGTGCATCCCAGTAAGAAAGAGAAAAAAATATGTTTTAAAATTCTTTTTTAACCATCATCTAATATTATTTAAAAGCATATTTTTAGATAAAAGTGGCCACATATACTTTGGAGATGGTTCCTTCTGCAGCCGTTGGAAGTGAATGTGAGTCTGTGACGGACAGAAGGAGTGATGATAGTGAAATTGAAAGTAAGTACATGCAGTTCATATTTTCACTGGCAGGTTCAATGGCAAAGGTGATGGTACTCTGATAAGTCCTTTTTTGGCTTATAGTTTAACCTTAAAACTGATGGTTTTACAAAAGCCAATCTATACGTTGCTTGATATGATGGGCCTCTACTTTTTGGATTTTCATGGTATTCAAGTCTTATTTAAAATCCACCATTCTGTCTTAAACACAGTACACAATGATAGAAATGCTATTCAAAGGAATCTTCTAGAGATATTTGATTCAGAAGAACCCAATAGATATGGTCTCACTGGAGGACAACCACTGTTAGGAGCCCACATTGTATGGTTTTCATTCATTGTTATATCAAAACAGTTTGCAGAAGCAGTCCCCATTCAGATCAAACTAATGCCCAGATTATGAGATTTCCGCTTGACCCCATGGGTGCATCTCATTGCATCAGTGCAGCAAGTGGCAAAAGATATTACTAGACCACTTGTGGTCTCTGTTCTGATCAGTTCAATTTGCTTGTGTCTGGAATGTGCATTTCACAGCAGGGCTTGTTCCAGAGCTGATTTCCTGAAAGCCATGTCCAAGTGGCAGTTCTATGAAAGGATTTGCAGTGTTAGTGCAGGGGGCATATCAATACCTCCAAGAGCTGATGGTGTATAATCAGTGAGCCCTAGGTAAAGATCAGAATGGAAATACAGTAATCCTCGCTTTTCGCGGGGGTTATGTTCCAAGACCACCTGTGTATAGTGCGGGTTTTTTTTTGGGGGGGGGGGGGATGCGCAAAAATGCCTATTTTTTGGTGTTAACCCTAAATGTACCCCCAAATATGCTCAGAGAACACTTTAATTTTATGTTTAACTATACCCTTACAGAAAATGTAAAGGTAAATAAATAATCAGAATCAGAAAATTTTATTGCTTTAAAAAAACGTTAGCAATCAACGTTTAGCATTAGCGGTGTGCCGCGAGCAAAGACAAACACTCGTACACAAAAGAAACAGAAAAATCTGCGTAATACTGAATCCGCAAAAACTGAGGGGTTACTGTATCATCTATAACAAGCTTGGCTAAGATAATCCTGGCTTTTTAGTTCTGTGGTAACCAGCCCTCCTCCATCTTTACTGGGTTTTGTTCCAACATACCCAGAATCTGATCCGCCAGCAATCAAGGGTTAAATTCATGAAAGAAAAATTTACCATCTTTTGGTATCTAGGTGGATGGAGCTAAGCTAGCTCAAGGCTTTAAGGATCTGGAAGGAAATATTGCTTAGTTAGCTTAACCACAACCAACATCAGGAAAGGATAACTAGCCAATCACATTCTGATGTACAGTGGGACCAGTGCGGGAGTCACACTCTGGCTTCTGGACATTTTAGATACAATAATAGTAATGAATATGATCAGGAGCTAACCAGTGGGTGGGTGTCAATTGTGTGCCAGTATGCTTTACTGTAAGACTGTAAAATAGACTATTTAAGCTTGTTCATGTGTCTAGTTGAAGCTTCAGATACATGTGACGTCTTGCTTGAGCAGAAGAGCTAGTTCTAATAATCAAGGCTTAGCCACTAGACACAATCAAACTGTGATTGGCCACTAGGAGTAGTTTTCAAGCTTTACAGAAGGGGGCACCATTAAGTGACAGTTCTATCGCCCCTCCACACACACACACACACTCACACGTTATATGAACAGTGGTAATGTGTGTGTGTGTGTGTGTGTGTGTGTGTGTGTGTGTGTGTGTGTGTGAGAGAGAGAGAGAGAGAGAGAGAGAGAGAGAGAGAGAGAGGGGAGAAAGAGGGGAGAAAGAGAGAGACAGAGCAGATGGAAGCCCTACCATGAGGTAGATCAGTTCAGGTGTGTGTTTGGGCATATAATGTAGGTGGTAAAGAACAGATGGTTGAATTTGTTTCGGATTTGTGGACGGTTACCCATTACTGTGCTGAGTTCTGTGTGAAATGTAGTTCAGGGGATTTTTGAGTGAAGGAGCCAAAATAAAAAAGGTTCCTTCAACATTTGTAAATCTTTGCACAAATAAGAGAGTTTCTAGTGTGAAAATAATCGTTGCTGTGTACTCGGTAGAACTATAATGCTGATTATTAAAGGTTGTTTATTTTTTTCATTTTTGAAAATGAAATTGAAGCCATTATTATTATTATTATTATTATTATTATTATTATTATTATTATTATTATTATTATTATATCAAGCACTGTAATATAGCATTATAATAGTATAGTAGGTCATTTATTTCTTATCATAATAATGCATGTCTTACAATAAATCTATTAGTTTGAAATGTCCCTTGAACTAAATTTTCATTGGCTGGAGGAGCTGTCAGTCATAGCGTTTTGGTCTGGCTGAAACGAAGAACAGCTGAGCCACATTTGGCCATGAGCTGCACATTGAATCCCAATCAAAATATAAAAATGTTTTAATATCAAAATATAAAAATGTAACTCTACCACACAAAACACATCTTCCACTCTAATAGCTATACGATTGTCCAGGAATATGTTAAATTGAATAACCATATGAAGAGAAAGGATTATTGTAGAATAAAAACAGATGGTCAGGTTCTGCTTTGGTTCAGAGAGCCAGGAAATTTTAAACTGTTTTCACTCCCACTGTTGGCAATACAGACCCACAGATGAGTAACCGTTTTTAGCAAGTCCTGCTAGGCAAAGAAAATCCTTGCAAATCAAGTCCCGCTGCTTTCTAACGGCATTATGAACATGGACGTTCACTCTCCTTAATAAGCTCCACCGTTTCCCTCATTGATTTTACCCGAAAGACTAATGGAAGACAACTTGACATACGCAAACACTTTCATTAAAGACAACTCATATCTTGCTCAGCACAGCAAAGCATTTCAGACCTGCCTTTGCATTGCAATACATCTACAGGCTCTTTTATTAGTCCAATGTCTGTAGAGATAGAAGGTAGAATTCAAGGAAACAGTCCTAAAGATAGTAGGAAATAGAAACAACTTCACAAAAGAACTGAAACAGCCAAAAAGTCCATAGAAAAACAGTCAAAGAGAAGGTTGAAGCTATAGAGTCATTGGCAAAGAAAGTTGAAATCATTGAACTGACCTTGAAGGAATTTAAAAGCATTGAAACAGCCATGAAGAAGACTAGAAAGTGTTGGAAACCAAATAAGGTGTTGTGGGGAAGGTGGATACCACAGACACAACAGCAAAGAACATTGAAACTATAGATACAGCTAAAAAGATGTTTGAAACCTTGGAATTTTCTGGCATTTAGCAGATGCTTTTATCCTAAGCAACTTAAGGGTTAAGGGTCATGAACCCAGTGGTGGTGCTGAAGGTAGGATTCAAACCCATGACCTCCTGGTCCAGAGGCAAGAATCCTACCTACTTGGCCACGCCCTTGTGTGGTGGTAAAGAAGGTTGACACTCTAAGAACAGACATGGAGAAGGTTGAAACTTTAGAAAGAACATTGAAACTATAGCCACAAACATGCAGAAGATTAAAACTGTCAAATACAGCCATAAAAAGAAGCTGGAAACTGTCATAAAGAAGGTTGAAACCATGGAAACACCTGCACAGAAGATTGCAATCCCTGAGAAAAAAACAAAAAACAAAAACCATACGATAACAGTAATGCAGATAAAAATAATACGATACAAATGGTTTTAGCCAAAGAACAAAAAATGTGTTTGCTATTTTTTTGGCAGTAACTTTTATATATTTTTCAAATAGTTGGCTTCAAATGCAGGGTTCAAATGTCAATTTAAATGATTAGGAACCTGATCTTGCCAACATTAGATTACGTTATGTTTGTGCTCACCATGCAGAACTCTGATTTACTGTAATTCAGACCAAACTGGTTTGGGAATACAAGGGACAAGCTAGAAGCAAGTCAATTCCATAAAATCCCTACTTTTTTGTAACCGCACCCTGAGACCTCGTCCACACGGACGTTTGAAATGAACGCGCTCTGAGCTCCATAGGCGTATTTGTGGCGTTTGGTAGCGACGCTTGATTGACGTCAGCAATGCGTTCGACTGGCGTCTGACGCCGTTTAACGCCGGCCTGACGCCCAATCTGTAGTTTCATGTATTATTTTGACGGCAAGAAAACTTTGCATGCAGCGTTTATTTGATGCCATCCGAACGCGCAGCGGCCGAACGCCGGGGCTGAACGCCGTGTGGACGCTTTGATTTGCTTCAATGATTGATTTGCGTCACGAACGCCAGAAAAACGCCTGGTTCAGACGTCCGCGTGAACGAGGCCTTAGTGAAATCGCAAACATCAGTCAGAATTCTCAAAGCAGGAAGAGAGAGATTAAAAGCCACTGGGTTTTACTTTCAAGCATGAAAACATTTGGATTTTTGGTTGTTATTTTCCTCCTGTGTAGATAAAGGAGCTGATAGAGAGGGAGCTGGAAACGTAGAGCTGCTTCGTCCTGCGGTGTGATGAGGAAGCATCAGGGTTTCTGCAGTAAAGTAGAGAAGCGAATTTGCCTCAGTCTCAAGGGGGGCAGGGATGAGTAAACCTGGTTTTTCTCCCTCTATCACTGAATAGACATGCCATCTGGATGTCCAGTTATGTGGATTCAGTAGAGTGACTTTGATCCAGACAGCCAGATAACGCAGACTAGACAATGATGGATGGAGTGCTGGCAGAAAGTCATGAATACAGTTTTCCCTTCTTACCTTTTATTAGTGTCTATGTCATCTACTTATATTTCTTAACAGTATCTGTATTGAAAATCCTGCATTTCTAATTGAACACAAAGGTCTTAATCACAAATCATATTATCAGACTCTTTATCGGGCAACTGTCAGACAATCTGAGTAAACACAAATAGTTCCATTAATGTAGAAACAACCAGAAAGAGATGAAAGGGCCCAAACTACACAGTTTATCAAAAAAAAAATTACAATATTGTATAAATAAAAATTATGTAATTAACTAATAATAACTAATAATTGTTTTCAGAAACTCCCAGAAATGTGTGAAAAATGCTAATTTTCTCAGCATTTATGCAAATTTCCTCCACATTTTAGTAATACATTTTTAAGAAAAATATAATTTACTTTTGTTGCATAAATATTAACGTAAGTTCAGATACATTTGAACTTGCGTTAGAAGTGTATTCTTTTAGTACTGTTGAGAGAATACAAAGCAACTGTATATTGGTTGCTGACAGATACAGTCCAGCATTCCCACTTCATAACCGTTTTCCGCATGGAGCTATCGCGAGTGTTTCATTGAGCGTTTATTACTGTAAATTAAATTATTGCTGTATTTATCCTGCCTATGACAGTGTGTACTAAAGAAAATGCGCTTGTGTGAATCATACAGTATTGCCACATCGCTGTTTAACATTTTAGCACTGTGGGAGACAGCAGTTCTGTGTACACTGTACAGTACATATACGGGTTTACCTTTACAATTTTTTAAATAAAATTAAAGTTTCTTGTGAGCATATTTGTGGGCATATTTAGGGTTTACATTATAAAATTAGGGAATTAATATATGTATAGTAAGAGCCATCATAAGGGCCAGGTCTTGAGCGAGGGGCCAGAATCTCTCCAGAGAGGACACAGAGGATAAATAAAACTCCTTTGTGACCCCGGGCTGGTTTCTGTTTGTGGTCCTGGGTGTGCTTCCCAGCCTGTGGACATCAGCTGTTCCCTCTCCCACACTCAGAAGTATTAGAGATTGCGGCCAGTGCCCCCTGGTGGTGGCAGCTTGTCCTGTTGTAAAATTTTGTGATGAATTTGGAGCTGACCATCCAGTCACCCCCCACCCCCACCCCCCCTTTCCCCAATGCTGAACAGGACGAGCCCAGTCACCATAAGGCCTGCCCTCTCCTGCCCTGTCCTGAGCTCGCACCTGCCCTCTGATCCCCCTTGCCCCTCGCCGGGCCGGGGCCAGGTTCATACCGGCGGTGCTCCAGCACAGTACAACGCAACTGGGCCTGGTGTGAATACACCCTAATTACCACAGACTCAGCATCAGACATCTTGAAGACAGCTGAAGATCAGCACTCTACTGTAAATAGCCAGAAGGTATTAGACATGTTGTGCAAAATCTCTTGTGAATGGTGATGTGGTATTCCCTACAAGTAAAGCCAATAGAAATGGACCACCCACAGAAATTAGCTTGGAAATCAATGGAGTATTCCTTTAAAATAGTCATTGTAATAGATTGCTTCCTTTTTAGGGCAGATTGCAGCCACAGTAGGACTTTTGTAAGTGCAACTTACTGAGTGAGTCTGTCTCAGTAAGAAGGAATACAGTAAAGTGGGAGAACAGACTTCGTAAGACACGTGTGACCCCAAACAGACTGTGTTGAATTAAACATGCACGCTAACACTGCATTCAGATGCAGCTCAGGTAAACAGTCCATGGTAGAATTTCTCAAGTCCTGCCTGTCCATACAACAGCAGGAGCTCACTGTTGGTGTAATGCGCTCCATAGCTTTCACCCACAAACTTTCAACATCAAAGCCACATGCTGTGAACATGTGGGGTATGGAGAGTATAATTTAAATACTTGCAGCAGAATATGGTAATGAAATGCATTGTTTCTGGAATGTGAATCTCAGTTACAAGCTCAGTTGTGATAGACAGTTATTATTGACAAAATGAGTTTCTATTGAAATTTCTTCTAATTAAATTTTTGTCCCTGGCTGACTGTAAGCTTAGCCAGCTTACAGTCAGGAAATATTACTTCATCCAGTCCCTGTTATCATCTGTGCGTATTGCCATAGTGAAGCATCCAAACACATGGTGGCAAAATATTGCAACAGTAATGGGGGTGGTGGGTTGGGGTGACCTAAGGGGTAGGATACTTGCATCTGAACCAAGAGGTCATGGGTTCGAATCCTACCCTCAGCACACCACCTCTGGGTTCTGAGCAAGACCCTTCACCCCAAGTTTCTCCAGGGACACTGTTCCATGTAGTTTGGGAATGGAAGACACTTTGGATAAAACCATCTGCTAAATGCTGTAAATGTAATTGTACCTTGAGATAAAGACTAAGTACCTCATTTGGTCATTTACATTTCTTGAGGCACTACACATTGTATGTAAAATCATTTGTGGTATACGTCAGATGAGCTAACGATCTAACATTGGAGCTAACAGGCGCCACATTGAATGCTGAAGACTTCTTCTACATAAGATTTTTTCTGCTCATTGGGTGATTTTTAGACAAATTTAAAACTTTAGCTCAAGTGAACTTAGGCATGCTATGTATGATTTCTCAGTGCTGCTTCCTAATATTATATACTCAGCCCTGGTGACTAATTTTGGGATTCTTACCTGTTTCACATATTTTTAAATTCCGTGCATAGAACTTTTATATTGCTAACTGTCAGGCTGAATTTATTTCTAAATACCATCCAGATAAATCCAGAAAAGACTTCTTTTTTGTTTAGTTTCTGAGCTCTGGTCTGAAGGTATTGCTATGAGCCATATCCATATTCCACTCAGTGAGACATTTCAGCTGCTGTTTCCCATTGGAGTTGCATTGTGCTTGGCATAGGATGTTCTGAGGATTTCTAGAGTAAGATATAGAAGCATTTCCTTTTTCTGTTATACATACTTGGACATGTCCTTTCTCTTTGTGGTTTCACCCAAATAAACCATTGATTTCTAATAGTGTGACTAAAGAAACAATCACACTATTGCCCTTTTTTATCATTTTCTATTCCACCTGTTTCTGGCACCAATTTTTGTCCAAATCTGTTTGAAATAATGGCAAGGTTCCAAAGATTCAATTTTTGTGGTTGAGTCACCTGAAAAAGATGTGTCACTGTTGTGGTGTATATATAAATATATACAGCTCTGAAAAATATGAGACAATTGCAATTCATTTTTAAATCATCATCTCTATGAAAATGACAGCCTTTCAATGCCAGTGTCTGTTAAATTCCTACACAAGCATCTCGATCTGCCTTATGACATAGTGATTAGGTGATCACCTGAATCAAATCTTATTTAAAAAAAAAACCTGCTGTAAACAACACTCTCCTCTTGCATTGTGACCAGCTGGATGGCAAACACTATTTGAAGTACATCAAAGGTAATTAGTGGCATTTTGTTTAAGAGTGAATAATAATAATTTATTTGAATTAATTAAATTTTGTAAACACTGCATCAATGCTCTTATTTTGGAAATTAGAACTCTTATAAACTAAAGCAAAGCTGTTCAGTTCAATACTTGCCTCTCTCTCTATATATAGAACACCCCAATTTTTTTTTTCTTTGTATAGAAATTCGAGCGGTTCCATGTCTAATTGTTCATTCTGCAACTAGATGGGGTTTAAGTCTGGAGACGTCTGGCCACTCCACGTTTTCCAGCTCCCCATCTTGTTCTTTTTTCTGAGGTAGTTCTGGCATTGCTTGGACTTTTTTTGTTTTGGGTCTCTATCTTGCTGTAGGTCGAACCCGACCAACTAGGCACATATGAGAGGAACTGCATGGCGCTACAGAATTATTTCCCAGAATTATTATATATGTGTGTCTGTGTGTGTGTGTGTGTGTGTGTGTGTGTGTGTGTGTGTGTGTGTGTGTCCATGAACTGTTTGGCTGTTCAGTCGATTTGAGGCCACGCAGTACCTTCACTTTCCTGGGTGAAGAATGTGTTTATATTGAGCTTGAAGGGGGGTGGTAGTGTGATAAGTTAACTTTTTGTCCTGAGTGAAGTGAAGTTTTTCTCTGATACTCTGAACTGTTCGGCTGTAGCACCCCAAGGCCAAACACACACCTCATATGCGGCATGCCAGATATAGGCTTCCATGAGCGCTGAAACCCAATCACACTTTCTCACAGAAAAGCATTCTGGTTGGTGTATTGTTCTGCAAAAGCCAAGAGGAAACAGCATCTGGCCCACAAGACATTCGGTGTACTAATCGCTAGCATCTAACAATGACAAACAGATGCAGAGCCTTGGTGTTTGTCCAAGAGAGTCCAGGTTTACTTTAATCTTTAAACATCCTAGGAGATAATTCTCCATGAGATATTACGCTGTGGTCTAAAGAAGATTTCGCTGTCTTTCATATTGAAAGCAAATGTTTTCAAAGTCACATAATGATGAGGCTCAACTTTTTCCATAAGCTTGACCTTTCGAGATTCTCTTTGTAATAGCAATAAACAAACAAATGGCAAATATCTGCATTTGCCATGGAATGTGGGAATTACACAGTATAATATTAAGCAGTGAGGACCCACCCTTAGTCACTACTCTATAATACAGCTTGTAACGCATTCTATTGCTGTAATTTATCAGGTCCCCTTTACATATGGGGTTCTAGCCGGGGGCCAGCGTGGGCCAGGCCCCCGGGTAGAATTGCTCCTGGCCCCTGCACTGAACAGTCAATGTTTCAAATATTAATTTGAATAATACTGAATAACAGGTTGCAGATCATCTCTTATCTGCAACCTGAAGTTGTGAGTGGAGTCCACCATTATAGAGGAGTGTTGATAATACCATGATAATACCATAATAATAAGATAATATTGCAATCATATATTGCTGTTAATATGAACAAGGTAGCACAAATTTTTGCAGTACTGGGTGCTGAACATATAAAAAATATACAGGAAATACCACACAATTTGCCATAAATGTACAGATTTATTATTGTAGTAAATTAAGTAACATTTAAACTAAATTCAGTTGAATTAAATTTTAAGAAAAATGTATTAATCTGGAAAATTAAATGGCAGTTGTTTGATTTTAATTGAAGCATTTGTAGTAGTTGAGATAAATTTACAGGGCAACAGTCAGACAAGAGCAATTCTGACACTTCAAGATGAGAAACCATTCCATTAAGCCCCAATCTCTCAGTATTGCAACCCTGACTGAGTCGATAAAAGCAGTTCAAGGTGGCACAGAAAGGACTTTTCTGCTGGTTGTAATTATCTGAAGTCCACGCATCATGTCCGTGGGGTACATAGAGTGCAGTCGATGTTGACCAGCAAACCCTGTCCTTCTCCAAAGTCAGCAGCACCACAGGACATGACATGTTTACCTTCCACTGAAGGGTCTTTTCTGTTTAGGAAGTAATAAAAGGAGGCATTTTGGAGGTCAGGAAAAGGAAATGATTATTCAGTTCAGGGGCAGTTTTAAAGTTTTAAAGGTTTTGTGAAGTTGGGGGCAAATGTTGACCTCGATTATTGCATTTTGCGATATATTATTGCATATATTCTTGCTGTATCTCTATAGTATAGTATATCCTTATATCTTCATGGTATAGTATCCCCTTGTGTCTCCGTAGTATATCTCCTCATATCTTTGTAGTAGCGTGTCTCCTCGAATCCCCATATCCCCATAGTATAACATCTTCTAGAATCTCCACAGTATGTCTCCTCATATATCCATAACAAATGGTTCTCCTTGCGTCTCCGTAGTATAGTATCTCATCATACCGCCATAGTACAGTGTCTCTTCACATCCCCCTAGTATATCTTCTCATAACAGCATAATATAGCATCTCAATTATCTCCATAGTATATTTCCTTAATGTTATCTTCATATCAAGGTATCTTTTTGTATTTCCATAGTATAGTATCTCCTCATATCTCCATTTCATGCATATTTATTCGTTCATCATAACATTTTCAAATGCTTTATAACAACCCACGGATAAAAGTAGAACATAGAGGGGACGCAGGTGCAAACAGTACTTTATTAACAAAAACAATTAACATAAGTAAAACTTGATGCCAGCGAGGGAAATACACATAAACGAGTTACCAGGAGAATGGAATTCGTTAGGGTAGCTGTACAAAGACTGATTCAAACATAGGGGACAATATTTATACACAAAAAGGAAGTTGATACACTAAGGGAACTTTACATGGTATTGTATTCTTAGCTTAAAAACTATAATTAGCTTCTGTCCCCTTGAATTTTTTGGCACTCTTTAGTCATTTCTGTAAACAGAAATGCTTAGTAAGTGAATAGTAAGTCGGTACTAAAATATTCAATGCCTCAATTGGGACAGTTAATACTTAATTAACATATTTTTACAATGTTGGTTAAGCAATAAAATATTTTTAGTAATAATAATATTCTGTAAATAATCGTGGACCATATTGTCGTAGCTGGGTTTGGTTGCATGGTTGATGTAATGGGATATGTTACCTCGGCACAACCAGGCAGTACCATAAACATGTACAGGGCTTGTAGTTGCAGTGCAACCATACTGGATCAGAGGGGATAAAATCTGTAACATGTTTTAAATGAGAGGTCACAAACTCCTATCAGACACTGTGTTCTTTACCATTCATCATGTCTGCAGTGCAGTTACTTGCACAGATAAAAGGTGCGAGGGTGGAAATATTTATCTTAAGGCAATTATGGATCATTATCTTCCATTTGTAGCACATTTTACAAATTCAAAGTATTTTCAATGAATTCTGGAAACTAAAAAATGCATGTCTGTGATTTGTGGGTCGGTAAGGTAAATTTCTGCATTGCTATTTTTTTTTATTTTTTTTTTCTGCATAATAATATAGTTTAGAAATAAAAAAGAAATGGTCCAGAATGGGTTTGGTGTGAAACATTCTGTTCTAGCTTTTGAGTGAGAAATGTTCACAGTATAGATGCCCAGAGTATTTTACAGAAGTTATTTGTTTGTCTGTTTGTTTGTTTGTTTTAATTTGCCCCAATTTTACCATCATTATTTCAGGTTTACTAGCAGTTTTGATTGTTGGATGAATGGATGAATAAACATTTAGGTCTCATTTAGACCTGCACTTCCCCAAACATGGGGGAATAAGGATCCTTTAGCAGAGATTTGGTTTTGGGTAAACTGGATTAGCACCTTTGAAACCCTTTTCCTCATGTTGTTTAGGTTAATATTGACCTTTCGCTGATAATTAGTGTACAGTAGAGGCATATGGTGCTGAGCTGTTCACAGCCTGGTGCACAGCCTTTTTATATTAAATTAATGTCTCATAGTGTTATAATAGTGTAATAACAGTTGCAGGTAGCTTCTGAGCTTAATTATGCTCCATTTATCATCCACATGCACTGTCATGGTTTGTTGTTGTTCAGTGTTAATCTTGCTCTACAGAGTGAAACAGTCATAACGTTTATGAAAATAAATAATGATTAAAATTTTCAAAAGCTAAATTATTCCACCACCTTTTTTTCTTTATTGAAACAATGTTGTTTGACAGGCCCCATGATGGCCTAACCAATGGCAGAAATCACTAAGCCGTTGTTTTAGATAGCGAATCAAAAAAAAAAAAAAATATCCACAGCATGAAATGAAATACATGGCGATATCTTGGGTCTTCACTAGGTGTGCCAACTCCAGTCCTTTAGGGCCAGTGTCCAGCATGTTTTTTTCAACTTACCTGTTAACACTAAAACTGGCTATACCTATAACAGCTGCGAGTGTCAGTTGACGCAGTGCCCAGTTTTGCACAAGATGCTTCCTGATATGATGCTGCTGCAGTATGTTCGGGCGTTTAGTTCTGCAGCCTTCTGGCATACGTCCATGCAAGCTGCATCCAGCAGACACAGCAAGTGTCCAGTGGACTTTGGAGCCAAAGCCCGTCGTTCAGCACTGGTCGCCGAATCAGAATCAGAATTGTGATTATTGACCGAGTATGTGAGCAACACATACAAGGAATTTGATTCCGGTTGATGGCATCTCTTAAGCCCAACAGTGTAAAACAACAGCAATATGTAAAAATACATGTGTACATTTGCCTACACCACACTCATATGTCTCTTACAGCACATGCTCACTGCTCCACTAAGCAGTGAGTAATTCTGATTCTGATTTTGACCCTAATTACGTCAATTGATTAAATTACGTCAATTGACGCTGTCAGCCGTTATTGTGTTAATTACCAGGTTTAGTGAGTGTATCCCAGGATTCACCAAAACGGGCTAGACACCTATTTGGCAATGCCTGCTCCAGGTTGTTTCCTTTGGTAGACGTTTTGATGGTGTTCTTTAGATGCAAGATAGAAAACGCATTTATGCCTGCTCTGTACTAAAGATGAGATTGGCCCTGGCTGGCTGAATGACAGTTTGGTCTAGAGGACAAAAGCTGGACTGCTACATGAGAACACGCCAGGGGTCCAGAGCGATGGTTCCTGTGCCAGGAAATACGCCAAGAAAGAACAGAGCTCAGAGCTGAGGGAAATTATCAGCCTGGCTCAGAGTGCTTCAGCTTTTGGAGCAAGACAAAAAGAAGTTTCATTCTCCACACAAGAGCTAGGTCGCTTGCCTAAATGAGCAGATGCCTATTTTGGAGCAGTTTTCATTCTTCTCTTATGAGGAACTATTCTGAAATTTCTTTGGAAGCTCTTTTGGAGGGACTTGGGTCATTGCACCTTCACGCTGCTTACCCATGACTGTGCAGCAACGCACAACTCAATCCATATCAACAAATTTGCCAAATGTTTGATCAGTGGGAATCACAAGGTGGTGTACAGAGAGGTGGTGTGACAGCTAACAAGCTGAGACAGCCAACAACTTGTCTCTGAATGTGGGCAAAAGTGATGATGGATGATTTTAGGAAGGCATGCCGTGATTCAATTATTCCTTAGTGGATATTATCTAGGGCAGGCCTATTCAACTAGCGGCCCGTGGGCCGGATCCGGCCCTTTTGAATTTTTTTATGGCTCGCCAGACTGTCAGGAAATCAGTGAGTGATTCCTGTGATATAATAAAGCAATGGGATTTGGATGATGATTGGCTGGT
>JBBJLR010160920.1:0-14502 GCA_037577145.1 Brachypetersius gabonensis
ATTTTTGTTACACATGCATTTCATACGTGCGTGAGTCAGTTTCACCTGTATCTGTATGAGCATTTCATGTGTGTGTGTGTGTGAGTCTTTTCACCTGTATGTGTATACGTGTTTCATATGTGTGTGTGCGTGTCAGACCATTTTACCTGTATCTGTATGAGTGTTTCATATATGTGTGTGAGTTTTCAGTAGAATGGATGCATGCGCGCCTTTTTCATATTTGAATTTGTGTGTGTTTCAAATGTGTTTGTGTAACAAAAGTCCTTTTTTTGACTCTACAGAGTGGTCTGCTGGGGTGGCAACATCTCGACTACTGGCAGGAAGAGACTTTTGGTTAAAAAGACCAGCTCTGTCCTGGGATTCTCAACTCAGAAGGGGTAGAGGGACAAAGGATGGCTAAGCTACCTTCCCTGATTGAGAACATGTCCCACCTCATGCAGGACACTCTGATAGAACTGAGAAAGTCCTACAGTGACAGGTTGCTTCAACCATGATATGTGAAGGAGATACCTTTTTTCCAGCTACTGTCAGACTTTTCATTCAAAACTGCTCCCAATATATCACACACACCAACACCGACACCGACAGTTCACTCTTGCAATATCACTGTAAATGTTTTCTAAACTGTGTAATATTTTGTATATTATAATGAATTTAGTGGATGCTCCTTGTGATTTCCCCTCCCTGTAGTCTGACTGATGACTAATGAAGGACTATATTATCACATTTTACAGAAACACACATGCACATATTATATACAGTATATAAATAAAGATCATGTATGCATCAACAAGCCAGTTTATCACTTAGACCTACTATGTATCTACACACATTTACTAAATGGCAGGCCATCAAATGATCATTTGTTTCACCCCCTTTAACACCTTTCATCAAAGGTGAGAACACCCACAGGACCGCCAGTGAGAGGATCATTCGTCACACAGCAGTGACGGTGATGTGATATTGGCATGTTAGTGTGTGGGACAGAGTGTATCACACACAGCAGTGCAGACATCAATAAACAGGGTAAAAGGGGGCTAACAAATGACTGACAGGCAACCTTGTGTGTGAGTTCTCACCATTGATGAAAAGTGTAAAAGGGGGGGAAACAAAGGATAATTTGATGGCCTGCCATTTTTATCTATAAAGTGCATCTACATGGTAAGTGGAGCTGATAAAAATAGTTAATGTGTGATACATGATAGGTCTGTGTAATGAACTGGCTTGATGGTGCATACATGATCTTTTTTCATAATGATATGACAAAAATATACAAATGCCAAATAATTATTGACGATATATTAAGAAACACAATGGTATTTTTGCTACGTTTCTGTACTGAACTGGATCTTGTCCTACACTGCACAAGCCAACCTGTGGCATTGTTTACTACTGCCGACATTGTTTGTACTGTTTGTACTGTCTTATTTATTCATGTATTGCTTTTGCTTTTATTTTATACTATTGTTGCTCTATTTTAATTTTATTTAGTGTCTTGTGGTTAGGGCTTTGCCCCTGTAACCAGATGGTTGTGGGTTTCAATCCTAGCACTGCTAGTGTCATCAGTGAGGTACCCTTGAGCAAAGCATTGTCCCCACACACTGCTCCCTGGGTGCCCCTTGTTGGTGGCAACCCCCTGCTTCACTTGGTGAATGGGTTAAATGCAGAGGAAGAATTTCACATTGATTATGCTGTGTTGTGTCCACTTTACTATATAGCATAGAGAATAGAAGTTACACATGTAATCTTATTGTGACAATGAAGATTTTCTATTTTATTCTATTCTATTCTATTCTATTCTTTACTAGCTTCACAACTTTAGAGTGAAAATAGAAAATCCCTCAGCAAAGGGACTTTCCCAAAATGACAAACAGAATGGCACTTTATCAGCTGCCCTCGTTGAGCTTCTCCCCTGAGCAGCTTTGCCTCTGTAGAGCTGTTAGTAAAACTGCTACTGGTTATGTCAAACAGACAAAAGCAGAGAAAAGGCCGTAGAGAAATAAAAAGTGAGTCATAGGGGAAAAGAATGAAGCCACTGTTCAATACCTGACGAGAGCGTACTCACTGGCCTGCTGCAGGACTCTCCCTTTTTGCAGATGAGTCTCCTGCAGTGCCAGAGGATTCGCAAAGACATGCTTCATCAAATGTGCAGATTTTGAATTCACCACATCTAGGGCCCCCTTTGTCGACACAGCATGCATCATGTTTCTATTAGCCTGAGAACAATTTCTAAAGCTTTTAAATCTATCTTTTAAATGATCAGACAACTATTTTCAATCTAATACCAGTATGTTTTCTGTTGCTTCTCTCTCATCAGAGCTGAGCATTGGTTAAATAAGGGTGCTGAACCTTTTATTCCCCCAAAAGACTGCATATTAATAACAAGTTCCTGTAAAGTTTTTTAAAGGTTCGTGTAATATCCATGGCTGCAATACCATGGATTGTCAGAACCCAGGGTGGTGAAAAGTAAGTAAATGTAACTCCGCGTTTCAGTTTGTGTGTAGATTGTGCCCATTCGAGCTCCTGATAAAAAAGCAAGGGATTACCATTTTGCTTTTCTATCCAAATACACTTCCGCTCTCCATCTTTTCCATACACAGCTTTGCAAAAGCAGACACAGAGTAACCAAAAAGCCTATCAGCAGATCAGCCTTCTCTCGTTCTATTACTGAACGTACTGTGATGCACAAGCTGACATTCTGATGTACTCTCTGCTCAAGGTATTATTTGAGAATTTAAAAATCATATATTTTTCTGAATATGAAAGGCTTCTGTGTTCTATGCTTCACAGAAACATGCATTGCCAATCTGTGCACTTCCATATCTCTCCTCTGTATCTGGGGAATGCAGGAACTCCACCTTAAACCATAACCACAGCTGTGCTACAGGCTGAATGCACACTATCCTGGCATGCAGGGGATTAACAGGTTGTCTTTAATTCTGCTGTGTATGGGAGTATTTCTTCCAGATTAAGCCCTTTTTGGAAGTGTTTGACTGCAGGACATATTGCAGTTTTTTGGCAGTGGCCAATAAATGTGTGTACAAACTGCAATGCAGGTGAACCTAATGCACTTAAAACAGTGCAACTCCAGTAGACCAGTGCAACCAACCACACACTAACATGCCACAACCGTTTTGGTATTGATCCTCACCTATATAATGGGTGAGTGTTAGACTTATTGTGGTTCCTTTATATTGAAGAACAGAGTAGAAATCAGGCATGAACAGATGGGCTTCAACCAGTAATTGTAAACCTACAAACTGCTCCAATATGTTAGGTGTACCTGATCAAATGGACGTGTATGAATATTTCATAGGGAGTTTCTATTATTTTGTGCACCCTTTGTAATTAGTCCCAGCAGAGTCTGAAGCTGTACAGACAACTCTTATCACGGCAACCAGCTCATACAGAAACAAAATAAAACTGGATGCATGTGCTCTTATCAACAGAAAGCAAAATATACCCTTTATTGTAGTGGTATAGTGAACTAAGTCAATAGTGCAGAGGGAAAGCGAAGAGCTTTGCTCATCTGTAATCAATAAAGGCCCGAGAAAGGGCAGCCAGCCCGGCAGCTACAGGAGCAACAACGGTTCACAGAAAATGGACTGTGATAGGCTGTTAAAAACAATCTAATTAATGATGGCAAAGCCAATTCATTAGTTACTTTGAGCAGTGGACAATAGGGGTTTAGAGAGAGGGAAGGGGGGAAGAGAGAGAGACTTATCAGATTTTCCCAGACTGCAGATGGCCAAAAAGCCAGATGATAAAATGTAAAGCACAGAATATAAAAAACACAGAGCAAGAAAGGAGTTGCAGGTGGTTTAAAACAGGAATGAAAAAAAGAGATGGACGAAGGCTGGTGAAAAAAAGAATCCGAATGAGAGAGAGCATCAGAATGAGGATAGAGACTTGTGAAACACCTGTGCAAGTTGTTCTGTTTTTCTGCGCTAGTCTGCCTCAAAAGCTGCAGCTGTCCTCTCTCCATCTATCTTCCTGTGCATCTCCCGTATCTGTTCAGAGTAAATGACACACACGCTAATATGACGTTTAATATGAAACAGCAATATCACACTGAACACTCAAATGGATGAAAGTAGTAGAAAATGGAACTTCCTACAGTTCTGTAGACATCAGTAGGAGTATATATTTATACCATTTCTGACCTTGCCGTGGTACTACGTTACTTTCTGAATGACCATCCAACAGTTTGAAGCAGTTCACAAACATGTTTTGAAAAAGCTTAGAGGCTATAAATATCTGGCGAATGAACACCAGTGTTTTCTCTTTTTACTGCTTTAATGTCTCCTTGTTTTCCTGAGATCAAAACACATCACGCTGCATCACTTTTTTTCCCCCAAGTCCACTTTCTTCAGAACCGCAACTGCCAAGGAGAATCAATAAAAAGTGAAGAGGATGCTCTTCAGATTCTATTCTACTTTAGAGCTCAGTGAGTCGAAAGCCAAAAATTACTTATTACCTTGAAAATTTCAATTAGATTTTGTAAACAGGAATGTGGGGGGCTCTTGTAGCCTGGTCACAGATTACACATTCCAAATTCCCTCGGCTCTTCCAGAATGCCAATGAATCTCCAACAAAGTCTAAACAGACACGCAATCCATTTTAAACATTGTTTGGCAACATTCATATTTTATATCAAAATATCCTCAGTGACTCATTTGTTAAACACTGTAAATGAACAGTGGGACAGCTTTTCAGTCCGTCTCTTAAAGCCACAGTTTGATGATAAGGATCTTATTCAGGCAGTGCCCATAGAAAGTGGTGTGCTAGACGGTAATTTCCTGATGGAATTTCTGATTGGCTGTATAAGATTATAAGAGAGCTGAAGCTCCTATTAGTTGATCTGTAAAACAGTAATGGGCTGTTTGCTTTGCCAGTATGCTGCTGTCTAGCTGATTGAAAATAAACATTCCAGCATTCATGTATTCTTCAAATTATTTAGAAATCTAATTTAGAAAAAAACTAAATAGGCTTTGGGGAAGGTCGCATAATGGTGTATATTTTAAGGTTTGCCAATATTTTTTATTTTGAATAAATAACTCCATTTAAAGGAATTATTTGAAGTGCATATTGTAGCTTGTTAGAGGGTTTATTCTGTTTTTTCAATCATTCAGTGGTTTAACTTTGTTACATTCATTTTTTATAAATGCTGTGGAACACACAGGCTTAGCTTCTTATTTAACACAGACTTAGCTCCTGACTACTGTCTGATATTGCTACATCCCATGAATGATATTATCCCTGCTTAAGACTCCAAAGCAAAGAAGCTTTCCAAGTTAGAGCTAAATCTTATATTAACCATATGCACCATTTAACCATATGCACTGTAATCATTTGAGATCATTTGAGAACAGTCCACAGCATCTTTTCTCTTGTCTTCCATTATTAACACATTACGACTCACATTCAAAATAAACTCAGTTCTGTAACTGTTAATGTAGTCTATGCACCAAACCTACTCAGAAAACTTTTACCACTTT
Source organism: Brachypetersius gabonensis (assembly GCA_037577145.1). Taxonomy (NCBI): domain Eukaryota; kingdom Metazoa; phylum Chordata; class Actinopteri; order Characiformes; family Alestidae; genus Brachypetersius; species Brachypetersius gabonensis. Next base: position 5,499 of record JBBJLR010160920.1, read on the forward strand.
AATATCCTGTAGAGTACTGTTGAGTGGCAAATTAGCTGTGGCACTCTGACATAAACAACATTCTGTTCTTCCCCAAAATGCATTTATTATGGTTGTGCAAATGTTTTATGGTTGTCAGCAGATATAAGATCCACTTGTTTTCGATATTGTAGAAACTCTAGGTTCAGACATGTATCAGTAGATTCTGTCATTTATCTTTTTTTGGCCCAAAAGCCTGTAAAAATGAAAAAGTGCAGGACAGCAAACGGCTTACTCCAGTCCAGAAATGACCTGTTTCTCCTTTGTGATGCTTTTGTCCTCATATGAGGACACTGTGATGATGCAGAGCATTAAAGTACTGGCTTAAAAGCATCTCTGGTCCCAACACGCGGTCCATGCTCTTCAGATCTGCCTGTAGGCTATGTCGCTCTGCCATTAGAGAACTGATCAAGTGGCTACAAACAGACAAAAGCCATTAACTTGTTTAAATATGCATGTGATCTTCAGAAAAAGAAAAAATAAAAGAAAAAAATGTTTTTAAGGCCATATGGAGGAAAAATAGCCACTCAATAGTACTATCTCTCCACCTGGCCAGCCGTGACCCCATCATTCAATTTTGTGGTCACAATCATCTCATCTCCTTACGCACTGCTGTCTGTTACAGCCAAGATTGGCAATGACCCACTGGAACACTATCAGTTAACAGAAAAAAAAATTCATGTTCATTTTGTAGATAATCTATTTTTGACCCTTAGCTTTCCATAATATCATTGGTATCAGTGGTATCTCACATTAAACGCTAAAACAGACAGGCTAGCAGGGTTGAATATGCATTCACTAAAAAGTCTATAGCAATGAATGAGTCTTGTCTGCTCTAAAATGTGTCCAAATATGGAGTAGGGCTGGGCAATATAATGATATTTACTGGTTTGTTCACTAGGGGCTCGAAGCTGGACTCTGTAAAGCTGCTTTGTGAAAACACTGGTAGCAAAAAGTGCTATATAAATAAAATTGAATTGAACTGAATTATTGTTATGACGCGAAATTATATCACATTGGTACGACACGCTTCTCTGAGCGTAATTTTACAATAGCACTCACTCCTAAAGCGTTAACTTTTCAGGAAGTTCGCCATCGGAATCAGTCCTTCAGTTTGTAATACACAAGAATATATTTGTTTTTCAGCAGTATTCACATTATCTTTACTAAACTCACATAGACATGATTAAACAAAACTATTATTAAACATCAAATATCGAACATAATTATGAACAGAATAATGATGACGGATGTGAGGGTAATTAAGTATGACGAAGAAGAGCTGTAAATAGTTGGTGTAGCATATGATAAAAATGATAGTACAGTAACTGCATGCTGAAAAACAATCACATCCATCATCATTGAGCCAATTTGATGAAAACTTTATAGCAAAATCTGACGAAACTTCTGAAGACAAAAAAAAAAAAATGTCCTGTGCAATAGGCAGAATATAAATGATTTTTTAAATGATTGTGTTTATTTAGAATGATTTAGACACCATGAAGGCATTCATTGCCTCACATTGTACATATTTGCATTGATGAATGCTTGCTATTGCTTCCTTATGTTATACCTCCTCTGCCTCACACTTTTAAGAATAAATGCACACACCTAGACCTGCAATGATCTAAGGATGACTTGTAAATTGTTTGCTGCCGGTTATGCAGAAGAACTGGATGGAAAAGCAGCCATTACTCAGGACATTCTTTTTCAAGACAAGGCAGATTCAATAACTTGGCCAGGCCTTCAATAACTACTGAACAATTCTGCAACAAAAGCAGAATATCAGCCCCAGTTTTCAGAATTACATTAACTGGACAGACAGACACATTGCCATGGAATACGGAATCTTTTCGAATACAAGCGAAGACATCTGCTTCAATGATGGTTATTTTTTCCTCTGCATGCAATAAAAAGCTATTTAAATTGTTCTTTCCATTGCGCAGGGAAGCTAAGATTGGGCCTTTCATTTCGACATGCATTTTTGCTTTAGGCTGTATGTCACCAGGTACATGTTTCTCTTCCACATAAGTTTTTTTAAAAAGTGATTTTAAACGCATTTGCCATTTTATCTAGCTCATGATTGTGTCCTCTCAGGACAACCATGGCTATCTGTTTTCTAAGATGCTGTATGGGGGCTTTATTTTTCTTAAAGCCTGGATGAACTGGATTGTCTATTCTGCATAGCATTCTATAGGCAGGCACCAGTCTGGAAGATTAGTCTGTAAATCAATATTCTCCCTGAGTTATGTTTGCTGACTCATGGTGACTACTTTATCTCAGTTCTGCCTGATCAATGAACCAAAAAGCAATGGTTTTATACAAAACATTTAAGTGGGGCCCTGTTGCTCAGGTGAAAATTGTCTTGCAAGTTACAAATATGAGCTCACAGAGCTGGAGCTTGAGCTTATCTGGCTACGAAAGAGGCCTAGGTCTCCCTGACCTTGAAAAGTTTAGCAGACGCATTTAGCAGACACTCTTATCCAGAGTGACGTACATCAGTGCTTAAGTAGTCCACATCTGTTCTTCAAGCTGTAAAGCTAGACTTGCTGCTTTTAACCAACTAAGTTTCCCCCCCAGGATATAATAAAGCTCTGCTTGACTTGACTAAGTCACACTACCTAAACAAACCCTGTCAAACTGAAAAAAAAAATCTGAGGTTAATACAGGTTAGGAAAAAATAAGGAAATATCAAATGAAACTGCCTAAATCTTTCTTAAATATGCTTCTCTTTCAAGGTTTTACACAAAACCCACCAAATAACGGTGTTAATGGTGGTATGACTGATGCTGGGTATCCTCTGCTTGCGAAGCGTCTCCTGCATCTTCTTTTCCTGGGCCCTCCTGGATTTGGTCAGCTGATAGAAAGTCTGCTCTAGAGCCTGGTGCTCCCTCTCATCTAAAGCAATACAGGCACAGATACCACATTTCAGAAAGCCAACTCAAGAGATGTTAAGAGTTTAGGAGATTTGACCAAACAGATTTGTCATCACACACAAAGCCAGAAATCAATATCCCGTTTACACTGGGATCAACCACACCAAGAAAACATATTTAGGGAGATTGGCCCAACATTACAGGAGACAGAACAAACAAAAATGTGGAAAGGTCTAGAATTATTACGGTCAGTGTACAATATATATCTATTTGTTTATTCATTCGTTGACATACTCACTCAAAGATGCAGTGTTTAAATAAAACCTTTTCAATTTTTCAGTACAGTAATGAAGCACACTCAGAAAAAGAATGGCCGCAATTTAAAATGGTTTCGCAAAGTTATAAACACTGTCTCCGTAATGAAATTATTCAATACTGAAAGTCATAAATTGACTCAGTTTAGTGCAACAGCGCTAATTGTATTGTACAGATCAATTACTATTACTAGAATATACTGTAGACTGATGCTGTGGAAGTGATGTAATGTTGTTTAATGATTCGCTTGGCATAGATTACATTGTTTCTGCAATAACAATCTGTTGCAACAATCAATCATTGGTTAGAAAAGGTGATGCTCTGAAATTGGACACTCAGTTAAAGGCAAGAAGACTGCAAGACTGGGCAAGTCTGTTTACACTTTCCCACTACTCATTAGCAGTTTCTGAGTGTAATCTAAATCTACGGAAGCTATATCCTCACACCCATAATCACCCCTCCAACGTCTCCCAAAATAATTCCACAACAATTAGCATGCTACGATCAAAATATTTCCGAAATGAAATGAAACTCTTCATAAATTAAATCTTTTTCTATTATGCACCCCTCAGTCACATAAGGTCCAAGAGTCCTGATCACTAAAATACACAAGATCATTTTCTTTTCTGATCTGTTTCAAACTAACTCTATGTTTTTTTTAACACAGAACACTATGTAATTTCTGCTCTATGAAGCCCCCCACCCCCCAAAAAAAATCTAATTTCAGTGATGGGCATGATGAGATTACTAAATTCAATATGTGACAGAACACCATATGTGATTCTGACATGTGTTATAAAACATGGAGAAACTCTTTGACATGTGACATGAAAAAGTGACTAACAGTCCATTCCCTGATTATACCACAGCACAGAATTTTTTTTAGGAAAGAACAGCAATTTTCATTGCTTATCCCTTTATTGTTACACGTCTTGTTGTGTTAATGAAAACTGCAGAAAGCAAATGTCTCTAAATGGCCATAGAAACAATAAACAGTACTGTTTTACTTTCTGACTGTTTTACAGTTATGTGCATTAGTTGTTTCAATAGTGCTTTTTTGTTTATTTTCCATTGATGAAGGAATTTGTAATCATACACTTTGTGTTTTATATTTACTGGGTAAGTTTTAAGTCTTAAATGTTAATAATGGATGCAAATACATTATGTGGTCAAAATTAGAGATGCTGTATCCGATATTCTGTATCCGTATCGGTCCGATCCGGTGTGGGAGACTTGCCAACATTTGCAGTTTGGAGTTACTTCAGACTCAAAGAAGAAAAAGCCAAGACTGACGAATGTATTGGGACACCTTGTCTGGGTGTCCTTATAATTTATCCCCCCACGGAACGTACTCGCTGCTTTTCTAAGCAAGGGCAACAAACAATCACAGTTAGGCTTGATGGGACCTTTCCAAAGACCCCTTGTTTGCCATAATAGCCCCCGGACGATCTCGAGTTATATCGCTCACCTCGCCCGAGTGTCCCATTACTTTTGTCCAAGGTGAACGGTATAACTCCGGATCATCGAGAGCTATTATGGCGAACGGTGATCTGGTGAGGTCAGGGAATATCAGAGCACACAGTCCTGCCCCCTGCTAAGTAACAGCCAATTGTAATCACACACAGGGTGTGGCCAATTAGTATATCTCGGCGTTTGTGAAAGTGCTACATTAAAATCCCACATTTAGAGTATCTATACATAAAAGTGCAACATACAGATTTAGAGTGCAACATTTTTTTAACACATTTAGCTCTAAATGTGTGAACAATGTGTGAAAATTGCGCTATGATGAAAGAAATGACACTTATAAATTTGTTAAGCTGTTTACAAAGGGAACCCCCACAGAGGACATCTTACTACCATGTTGTCTGTGCAATGTTTCGTCTCATATTATATCAGTTATGTTTTTGTATTTGTGTTAAGGTATACATAATGTATACGGATGTTTTTTTAATGCATTATTTTTCGTTTTCTGTCTAAAAAAAAGACTCGTATCGGCAGATATCCAAATTTTCAATATTGGCATCGGCCGTAAAAAAGTGATATTGTGCCATGTCTAGTCAAAATTATGTAGATACTCAAATCTCCCTCTTTGCTTCTATGATAGCCCCCAGTGTACTGGGGGTCCCAACTATTGTCCTGGAGTCTCTCCCAGGCCTTGGTACTTTCCATAGTTCTAGTTGGTGTGTTGTAGTTGGGCGCAGAGAAAACACAAAAATGGTCAGGGCCAAGTGGCCTCCAGGACCAGAGTTGGGCCACATTGTCCAGGATACTCTAACAGGCCTGGAGATTTGATTCCATTAGTAAGGTTCCTGCAGTAAAATTAGTGAACAAGGATGGCTCACACACAGCACTGCAAATCATTTTAAAGATGTTTTATAGAGTTGAGATCGGAGCACTAAAAAAAGATGGCCCAGTTCTTTGGAATGTCACTGTATGCTGCCATGAAAATACGCATAGAGACCGGTGGCATTCTCCAGCACTGGGAAAACACAGATTCATTCTCACTCCGGATAATGTTTTTTCACATCCAGTGCCAGAAAATAGAGATGAACAAAACCAAAATATGTTTTATTTTTTCTTTTACTTGTTCTCTCTTTTCAATAGGTATGCTTAACATTCAAGAGGTCCCATGGGTAAGCTCTAGATTGGTTACCAGAAATACCTACTTGGTTAGGAGGAACACCAGTGAGTGGCAGAATCAACTCAAGAATGAACACAGAGCAACTCTGGAGAGCCGTTTAAGTAGAGCCCAGTCAGAATTGTTGGAATGCCAATTGCACTGGGAGGGTGCTCTCTGCCTCGCTTTGGTGTTCAAAGACAAGCCAGCCTTCCCATTACAGGATCCTTCACTCTAGAAATGGCCCAATCTAAGAGGTAATGGCTGTGTGTTTGATTACATCAATTAAGGCAGATGAAGGTTATACACATTAAAGTTTATTCATTTTAGTACCTTGAAAGGGTTGAGGTATTGGGGATCGTTCTGGATCTTAGCAGATCTTAGGACAAGCCAGACTTATTGACTGAGGCAGAAGGTAGTCCGAAAGTCTCTGCTGGTACTTAGCCATTCATTTCTGTGTGCAAGAAGAGGGCAGTCTGGGCCTTTTTTTCCAGGGACATCAGCAACTAGTAGTTCTACGGCAAGAACCTCAATGTCTGTCACCCACAAGGGAAAAAGAAGAGATCTGAACTGGTGCTCAAAAGACATAATCTCAAGGAGGAAAGCCAAAGAGAATCATATTTTCTCAAAGGAAATGTTCAGACCTGGAGGAGGAGAATTATCAAACTGCATAGGGTCTTTGTTCTGGAAGCTGACTTGCCAGCAAGCACTTTTCGGTTCTCTGAGTTCTGTTGATGCCAGGAAGCCTGGGTAACCTGGACATGTGCTCACACTACAAGACTGTGGTTCTTGAGGGAAAGAGCTACCCCAAATCCCAATCCCTGGATCTAACTCCTGTTGCATGGTCTTTCAGATAGTGGTCTTTATGCACAAAACTTGGTTCTTTTATGTAAGAAGCATGATGGGCTGACATCAACTCAAAATTTATAGAAAAGTTTATACTGGTGAGCACCATAAATATTTGGATCAGTGTTACAAAAGTGGGCGGCTGTAGTCAATGGGATTGATCCCTTGATTTTGGGATTGTGGAGGTAATAAAGGGTATTACTGATGCATACAATATGCTCTTCCAGTGGTTGTCCAACCGCAACTGGGACACCTGCCAAATGTGGGCCACATGCTCCTTCAGGGACTTACTAAAAAGAGAATAATTTCTACAAAAGTGTAATGATTATACTTTTTCCTTCTTGTGGAGCATTCATTAAAAGGGCATAACTAGTGTTAAATCCAGGAAGACCCCTGGTGAGGCAGACCAAGGAGAACTGATTGGGCTCATCAGAGTTTCCCCTTTTGGGACAAGTCTTGACATTTATCCACAGCTTGGGGTATGATAGGTATGAACCCCCATGAACCTTTTTTCCACTTTCGTATTTTGTATAGTGAAAAACGTGCAAAAAGAGAAAAAATTATGAGAATGTGCTTACAAATAAAAAAGCAAAGGAGCATAGAGAACATTCACTATATTTTGGAAAACATCAGACAGCTAACACTGCTGTTTGCAAGATCCTAACCTTGTAGTTGTACATGTCATTCCAGTGGAAGAGCTGAAAGGCAGGCCTAGTGAAGCATGCTCCTCACTTTCTCCTCCAAATGAACTATATCTTTATTGGGAAAATTAGATGGATATCTCAGGGAGGATGTAGGTTCAATAAATTCTTATTCACAATCACAAGCTCTGCTGTAATGTTTTGTCAGCTGTGATTATTTCTGCTGCTCAAACCTGGCAGTGTAAAAAGCATGCATACAAGCATGTCTTTATCTATTTGATGCAACAGGCCTGAGGAGCCTGTTGACTCACTTTAAAATAAGAACAAAATAAAATAAGTACATTTACACCATTAATTTGCTTTGCAGCTAACTTTGCGCTTGACCAGAATTGGTTGACAAGAATTTTCTGACCAGAATTGAGAATTCAGTAAGGATCAGAATTAATAAATTAAGAAAGGCATTTACATTTATCAGACGCTTTTATCCAAAGCGACTTTCATTCTCTAACTACAGGGAACAGTCTCCCCGGAGCAACTTGGGGTTAAGGATCTTGCTCAGGGACCCAGTGGTGGTGCTGAAGGTAGGATTCGAATCCATGACCTCTTGGTCTGGAGGCAAGTATCCTACCCACTGAGCTACCTCCACCCCATGATATATGATATCATGATTTAACCTAGGTTCATCAATCTAACTAGATATTGGAGTCAGTCTACATATTCACATATACAGTCACACCCCACTTATATGCAGATCAGCAGTCACGATTTCAGGCTTGCGCAGATTTTTTCTGAGAACCAAACTAATAATTTTTCACTGAACTCCCCGCACATGCGAGGCAGATATTCTCTGCATTTTTTTGCTTTTGTGCCGGGCTAAGCACCCGCCCTAACATAAACCCTGCACAGGTTTGAAAGCAGCCAATCTGAGCATGTTATTTATTTTTTCTTGGTGCTGATTGGCTGCTGCCCAGAATTTCCCTCTCGGAACACCTCAAGTGTTCTCATGTTTTTTGTTTTGTTCTTCTTAAAGCCCTGTATTTTTATTACTGTAAATCAAATTAATTTATAACTGTATTTAGCTGCTTATGCCAATGAGAACAACAGTGCATACCAAATAAAACGAATGTGCATGAATTACAGTACTGTGATGAGCTGGCTCCCATGAGCCTTTGTGGTAGGAGTGAGTGGCTGTTTGGCCTTTGTGTTTTTGTGAGTGTTAGAGGAGTGTAGTAAATGAACATAGCAGTAAAGACTGTTTATGTGTAAACTGTGTGTTTGTTTGCCTTCTTGCCAGTTACCCTCCTCCAGGGTGTTAGTTGGTGAAGTAGGATGGCGGGCGACTATGGAGTTGTTGAACAGTACTGTTGTGTGCCAATAGGGATGCTGAACTCTTAAGAGTGTAAAGTTCTGTTGCAAGGCTGTTTCTGGGAAACAAAAGACACCTATTCTTTTAGAGCAGTGTGTCTTTACCTTCTCTTTCATACTCTACACAGTACAGCTTATACAGCAGAAGAATCGGTATTTACATTCTAGCACTGCTGGATTTCAGTGTAAACTGTACAGTATGAAAACAGGTTGACCTTTACAGTTTCTTTAAGGCTAATGAGTTAAATTTAGGGCTGTCAGTAGATTAAAATATTTAATCGCGATTAATCTCATGTTTGCCATAGTTAACTCGCGATTAATCA
>JBBJLR010160936.1:0-14501 GCA_037577145.1 Brachypetersius gabonensis
TGTGTGTGTGTTTGTGTGTGTGTGTGTGTTTGTGTGTGTGGGTGTGTGTGTGTGTGTGTGTGTGTGTGTGTGTGTGTAGGTGGTATCCTGGCAGGTGTGGTGTCAGATAAACTTGGAAAAAGAGCTACTACGTGTGCGGTGATGCTACTCTTGGCTGCCCCAACAGTACGTCATTTTACTGCCCTCTGGAGGACAGCATGCAGCTACACTGGGGAAAAATATATATATATATATATTATATTATTTTGTTTTAAGCTTGTCCATCATTAAAAGGACGTCTGTAAAATATATCAGCACATTTATTGCTAAAAGTAAACTGAAACAAAATTATGTTGATGTGATAGTTTTTATTCATAGTGAAATGATATACAATCAAGTAAATCACTTCATTCAATGCACAGAACCTTCATTCATAATTTCTCTCTTTAAAAGGGTATTAAATAGCATAAATGTATACACATTTGAATGGATTAATTCATTGATTACACAGGTCAACAAAAAAGTTGTAATCATCAGAAACTATGCTGATTTTTTCATGCTGATTTCAGATCTGTTTTAAGTTTTTTTTAGTCATATCAGCTTTTTGAATTATGAGTAAAGATAAGAAAGAACTATTTATCCCAAGGGAAATTCTTTTGTCATCAACATGCTCAATGCAACAAGAGGAATCAAGATATATTAGATTTGCAATAGACTTGCGTGCATTTTTTATTAAACCGCTGCACCAATCAAGAACTGTTTCAATATTTTCAGAGTGAAGTCAGACAGGCCACACTGTGGCATAGATATAATGATCAGAGTCAGTCAGCTACCACTGTTTCTTCACAAACACTCAGCATATTATTATTATATGATCGTTATACCAACTATCATGCAGTATAGAACTAGCTTCATCACAAAAACTGGACGTGCGGGAAAAACTAAACACAGATTTGAAATCAGAATGAAAAACACTCTAAAACCCACATAAACTTATCTCTGATGAATTTGACCTGTTCACCTGTGTTATTCACTATAATGGTAAATGATTATATTTTGTTATAAATAATCTTCAGTGGAATTGTCTTGTGTGTGTGACACTGTTCATGTTTGCCACTCTTTTTTAGCTTTATGGTTTTTCCATGATGAGCCAGTTTGGCCTGGGCCCCACTATTGGTAAGACTCCAAAATAAAAATATTTTTCCTAACCCAACAGGAACTGACCGCTCACGCTGAGTTTAGTCTCATCCAGACGTGTCAGGCTTGGATCAGGTTCAAAACTGACATCAGGATTTTCACAGCCCTTCTTCCTTTTAGTTTTAGATCTTTATTTAATCATGCGTTCATCCGTCTATAGCATGCTATTTCATACTGTTTTAAATTTTATTTATTTTGGCCCTCTGGGTGATAATAAGCATTTTTGGATCAGTTTTTGACAAATTTGCACACTCAAATTTGATATGATTTGGGTAGATTGGGTTGTATTCAGGTTTTGACCAAACTATGTCAAATTAAAGCCGTCACTGAGGCACTGATACTGTATAAAGCTGCATGATCCCTGTGTGGGTGCAGAATTATGTTTAGTTAAATATTTTAGAAATTCAAATAACATTAAATGTTACAGTTCACATACAGTTCATATGAAGTATTAATGTGTATTTGTGACACTATATTAAAGCTCTGGAGTAATGACTTTTGTTGCCCATTGTAGGAATGCTGCTGGTGTGTGGGGGACTAGTCAACGGACCTTATGCACTCATCACAACAGCTGTGTCTGCTGATCTGGTAAGTGTGTTTGCTTTGCGGAGAAAACGTATGTTCAAACTAATATCTATTACTTAAGATCTGTATACTAAGAAAAGTACAGAATTCCGATTGAATCATAATAGAAATGGGCCAGTGCTGAAGATCACTTTCTGCCCTTTCCTAGTTTGCATTGTCATTATTGTTTGTGATAACTGACCATGTGCTACTGGTGCAGTAGATGAACTTAGAGTTAAAAATATTGTAGACTTTCACTTAAGTGTACTTTTGTATTAAATTCATTATAAATCTCTTACATTTCCTTTTGATTATCTATACCTACCCTCAATTTTGTAATCTATAGGGAACACATAAGAGTCTGAAAGGCAATGCAAGAGCTCTGTCTACAGTCACAGCCATTATTGATGGGACAGGATCTGTGGGTAAGTAGTCTAGTTTTCTTGTCTTGAGTTCTTAAGTGTTAAGTGTTGGGTTTTTCCATTGCATCAGTCTTTAATTTATTATTGACTAAAAATGCTTGAAATGACTCATGCATTTCCTAGTCATTGCTTCAAAATAGGTTTTTTTTAACAGTGCATGTACTGATACAGCTTTGCTTTCCGCAGTTTTGAAGCAATGTCTAGGATTTTCTAGTGTGTTCCGTACATGGAGAGCATATAATAATAAAAACGGTGCATCAGATATGAAAGTGGAGAGAAAGCTTTAAAGGCAGAAAGTAGTGCCTTATTTATTTCTATGAATTCAATCATTTCACCAAAGCAAATATTTGATCATAAGGGCACAGCAAAAACGTTGAGTGCTTCATTCATCACTGGGCTTACGTCCTTGAATTATGTGTTTCGTATTGGTCTTTACACACTGAGCCAACTCGCAATGTTCACAGCGTTGCACTAAAAACTCACTGATATAAAATGTTAGTATGGTCAGTTTCCAGCTGGATTTTTTGGGGAAACGGCAATAAGTAGAAGAGAAATGCGTATCAGGAAATAAGGGAATTAGGACTTAAATTGTCTTCATCCAAGCCACGTGACAACTCTCACCTTGTGAGGATTCTGGGAGGTGTTTTATATGCCTTTCCTTGGAAATGTCACGGCCACGGTACTAGCTATTATCGCCGACTTTTCTGAGAAGCGGAACATAAACATCAGAAATGTCCTTGTTTCTGTTTTCCTCACCCTTTTCTGCAGGTAGGACATTCAGTTGTGGTTCCTAACCTCAAACAGTTGTCCTTGTTGCACTTACCAAGTCACAGTATTATTATATTACAGGACGAGTAAACATGGTGAAAATTGGTATACAATGTATAAATATATTTGTATGTACTTTTTGTAAAAGAAAATTACATTTTCAGAAAACTATAATGGAACTGCAAAGTTGTTTAGGGAAATATAAAGTATAATATCTTAATAATTCTGCAGGGATATGTTTTTTCTTTCCTGAATGTAAAATCATGCATTTCTACATATGAGTCTTCTTAGTTCATGTATTCTTTTCCCCCACAAATATAAGATCAGTGTGAGATATCTAGACACATCCAAAAGAACTTGGACCGTAAATAGTTTAATTCTAAATTCAGTTTTGTCTGTAAAAAATATCACATAATTATATCATGGTTATCTCCAGTTGCCATGATTTTTCTTTTTTATCAACTGTAGATGTAAATGTAAAACTATTTCAAAGTTTACCTCAACCATATTTTTAGTTTTGTTTAATATTTTAATATTTACGCTCACCGCACCTCTTGACCTGCAGGTGCTGCCATAGGCCCCTTATTGGCAGGATTGCTGGCCTCACAGAGCTGGGATCAGGTCTTCTACATGCTCATGGCTGCAGACTTTTTGGCTCTAGTGGTGAGTCCTAACTAGATCACACTTCAGCTGTGGTGTGTTTTACACGCATGCGTTGTGCTTACTCTGCCTGGTCTGTTCACAGTTGCTGCTGAGATTGGTGTTGAACGAGCTGACGTCTAATAAGAGTCGTCCAGGTGTTGCTGTAGAGTGAGTACATGTTTATCTACATCCACTTTCATATCTGTCTCAAACTGTGACTGCATTTCAATGGAAACCTTTACATGCACACTGAGCATGTGATCATTTAGCACCTTTGGGATGACATGGAACGGAGATTGCGAGCCAGGCCTTCTCGTCCAACACCAGTGCCTGAGCTCATTAGTTACTACAGAATGAATGGGCACAAATTCCCACAGAAACTCCAAAATATTGTGGAAAGCTTTCCAAGAAGAGTGGAAGCTGTTATAGCTGCAAAATATTTGAATGCTATGTCAATAAAGTCCCTGTTGGTGTAATGGTTAGACAACCCAGTACCTTTGTCCCTGTAATATAATGTCATGTAAACCACACAGTACATTGTCTTGAGGCATCAGATTAAAGTCGTAAGCAGATTTCTGCATAACCAGATAAAGCAGAGCTGTGATGAAAGCAGTTTATACAGACAGTCAGCACTACGTCGGTTTGACATCGGCACTGCTTCTTATTTGGCGGGTCTATTAACTGGTTCCAAAACAACTGCACAGGTCAAGATAGACAGAACAGTGACTACTGACTTAGTGGACCCAACGTTTTCCCATTTTTAGGTTATTTAAGTGCATGTAAATGCATCATCTGGATTTTTGCTGAAATTTTATTTTTTATTTGCTTTTATTTATTTTATCTCTTTACATGTAAAAACAGTGTGAATGATTTGTGTGTGTCTCTGTTTTCCAGACTAAAGGAGCACTGAACACTTTGCACAAAGCTTGAGATTAAAGGTAGGAGGCTGTGAACAGTCTCTGTGCCTTCACCTGCTGGGATCTTTGACCACTTCCCAACTCGACCACAACTTGAGTCTGGACCAAAACTGCACCTCGGCCTGGTGATGTCCACTGTGTTTTGCCCATAATTTGTTGCGTTAAGGGACAAGACTGAATTTTCTTTTGCTTTTTATACGTTTAGAACTGTTTTTGGTCTCTGTAGCCTACGTAGTTTATAAGAGGGATTCTATATATGGACTTGAGGTCTTTCTCCCCAAGTCACTGTAATTCCAACTTTGTACCATTCAACTGTGTCACGGTTAATGAAGGAAGCAAACACAGTGTTTAGAAATGACTTTGTCTGCATCATTAGTGTAAGTGTTCTTGTAACAATGTTCAGAACATAAGCTCAGTGCTCTGGCACATAAATATTTATTTGGCCCTGGAATATTTTTATATTGAATTCTGTAGTTGCATCTTCTCAAAACCAGTCGGTGTTGGAGAATAGTTATACATTATTTAGATATAAAAGTCTGTTTACCCCCTGATGGGTGCTCACAATGAGGTTTATACATCTTTCAAACATGGGGCTGATAAATTTAACTGAAGAGGCACTGTGGAAAGTACAGTAATAATACATGGACCCTGTGGAACGTGGCCCTTTCTGCTCCAGATCAGTTACAATCTTTCTTGTGGCTTCGTTGGGCCATCGCAATTTGTGTTGCTAAGCTTGGTGTGAACTCTAAATTGACTAGTCCAGTAGTTTGCAGTCACCTTTTTGTGTTTTCCCTGCTCGAACACACTCGATGTAATGCATCAACTAATTATCATCAGCAGATTCGAGCAGAGGAAACACACAAACATGCAGTATTTAGTGTCAGCAAGACTAGGACTGAGAGTCATTAGAATAGAAATGCCATTAAAGGAAAACTTTTTCTCTTCAGCAGAACCAGGTAGCAAGACCTCAATTCCTAATCAGCAGTGTTTGCATTTTAGGTGAAATAATTATTGAAGTGAACTTCATGAGCTAATGACTACGAACTGCTCTCAGCACGTTTTAGTGGGGGAAACACGGCGTGCGGTACATGGCGTCAGGACTAGGAGATAGAGAATTATTAGAATAGTCTTAAGGAATAATTCCTTCCCTTAGCAGCGCTGATGTGGCTAATAATGAAGAAAAACTCGTGGAACCCAGTTGGCATGACATTATTAGCAGTGTTGGCAGTTCAGGCTGAGCTGATGGAACAAATCGAAGTGTTTTTCTATCCTCCACTAAGGATGAATGAAGGGTGGGATGAAGTGTACCACTGAGGGTCTTTGCGCACATGGTGGATGAACAGATTCGTTCGCTGTAAATATGGGGACTTTGTTAATATATTGTAATTCATTCCCATCCGCCTTTTTAAAAAGCCAAAGCAAACCTTAAACCTATTATTTATGGAAGAATATTCTATTTGTTTATTTAAATGCTGTGTAAAATACAGTGAACATCGTGTTCCTCTTGTGTGTAGGCATGACGGGACTACTTTGAGATTATTTCGTACCTTTTTACTTTTGTTTTTTGTTTGTTTTTTTGACAGATCATGGGTCATTTTCTAAGCGGCTTTATATACTTGTCCATAACTTCATGATTGCAGTGATACTGACCGTTCTAACACCAGATTAGATGAAGTCTGTAGGTGAATGCACTCTGTACTGTGGTATCATAGAGAAGCCTGTTTTTTTTTGTATAATTTGTTATTGTATTTGTTACTTTTCCAGAAAAAAGTGCTGAATTGAAAGAGACTTATGGTCTTTGTAACCACTTGAACAAAATATGTGTGTGTATCTGTGTGTGTGTGTGTGTGTGTGTGTGAGAGAGAGAGAGAGAGAGAGAGAGAGAGAGAGTGTGTGTGTACAAACACAAATCAAACAGATGAGTTTGATTCATTGTGTGGGTTTTGCCTTTGAGTGGAGTGTCATTGTGAGGAAAGAGGCAGTTTCCAGTTTGGGCTTTGAGTTCACTGCCTTTTTCTCCAGCACAAACTGTGCCCTGATCACACTATGGATGCTTGAATGTATCTTTATATGAATTCCTTGTGTGTAAAGCTTTACTGGTGTTGAGATTCACTGTGCCTTTTTTTTCTATTTGATTATTCTTTATGTGGAATTGTATTGGGTTTCTCTTCTTCCCTTTTCTTGTTTTGATTCATCTGGAAATCCAATGCAGCAGCTGAGTTGGGAAGTCACTGTGGTACTATTTATATATTTCAAATAAAGAAAAACATTATATCTGTTTCACATTATTGTGTTAAGTGTATAGTCTACACCCCCCATCCCCCCCCCCCAGAAGAAGGGTAACTTTCCAGAAAGAGGCAAAAAGAGGTTTATTAAATGGAGATACATACTTTTTTTTAGTCAACAGCAATATATCTGTCGTTAATTAAAGACACATTTATCACTGTTGTAACAAAACTTAGCATGCCTTTTTTCCCCCATTTTTTTAAATAAATTTGAAAATGTCATTAAGGCTGTGTCAAAATTACATGACATCCCAATATGTTCAACCTTCAAATAGGAACTGTGCACCAAATGGTGTGTTAATAAACAAAACATGCAATTGGAATGTGAGTAAGTGTTTACATGTAGCTATTTCAATGCTACCAATTAATATAATTATTCAATTTAATTCAGGTTTAGGCTATTGTTAACATAAAAATGTCTATCTATCTATCTATGAATCTGTGACTCTCTCTGGACTAATTACAACAGGCCAGGCTCTTCAGTGTTCTTTTTAGTGTGGAGGAAAGCAGGTTAATTTCTCTTCGGTCCCTCTGTTGTGGTCTGAAGGGTCAAATGTTTAAGTGGTCATCTGGAGGTGACAGGACAAGCAAGAGGCAGAGTCAGGCAGGTGGTGTTCAGTGACACATGACACACAAACAGTGGAATCAAAAGATAAAGACCCTGTTTTGTTCTCCCTGCAGTACGGAACTAAAGCACTGAGTTTCATCCAAGCAGAAGCACACAGTTCACTCATCAGAACAGTCTATAAGTCAGGCGTAGATGGAGCTGTGCGTCATGTATGTTGGGTTTCTATACTTTAATTCATTTAGCATCGAACCACATTTTATAGTCATGCGGATTGTTAACCAGAATCAGAACATTTTATTGATCCTGGAGAAAATGCACAGTCACAAAGACACAAAGACAAATATATAGTTAAAAGTCAAATAAAAACTCTGGAGAAATACTCTGTACAAAATGTTATGTATATAAAGTGCAGTGGTCAGTAAGGGTAAGTGACAAGGTGGCCAATTTATGACCAGACGCCCTCAAAATCAGACTGATTCATTAACAGGTATAGCTTTTATTAGGATAAGTAACACAGGACAGAAATGTGCTAATGATGTTTGAGGTTATGGTTTAGTTTTATTCAGTGTGTTTAGTCTGCAGTCACACAAATGTCGATGGAGGTAGACAGAGTCAAGGTTCCATGATGACTCCAGCAGAAGTAGAAGCAGCTGCTCAGTCAAGACCAAGATTAAAGATTAAAGATTCTTTGTCACGTTCATAGTTATACAAGTACAGCGTGTAGTGACGAGCATCTGAATTATTTATGAGACTGTGCAATACTGTTCCAGCAAATTAGAGAAAATTATGCAGAAAAAAATATATAAAATGCAAGTGTAAACAAATGTGTAAACAAAATCTGAAGGGTGCAAATGTAATAAATCGAGCAGTGAGGTAGAGAGGCAGGTGAGGTACAGTGAGGAAGAAAGGCAGGTGAGGTGCAGTGAGGTAGAAAGGCAGGTGAGGTACAGTGAGGTAGAAAGGCAGGTGAGGTACAGTGAGGTAGAAAGGCAGGTGAGGTACAGTGAGGTAGAGAGGCAGGTGAGGTACAGAGAGGTAAAAAGGTAGGTGCGGTACGTATAGGTAGAAAGGCAGGTGAGGTACAGTGAGGTAGAAAGGCAGGTGAGGTACAGTGAGGTAGAGAGACAGGTGAGGTACAGAGGCAGATGAAAGACAGTGAGGTAGAGAGGCAAGCGAGGTACAGAAAGGTAGGTGAAAGACAGTGAGGTAGAGAGACAGGTGAGGTACAGTGAGGTAGAGAGGCAGATGAAAGACAGTGAGGTAGAGAGGCAGGTGAGGTAGAGAGGCAGATGAAAGACAATGAGGTAGAGAGGCAGGCGAGGTACAGAAAGGTAGGTGAAAGACAGGTGGGAAGAGAGGTGGGAAAGAGCAAAAGATGAATGTAAAAGAACTGAATAAAAAGCCTGTGCCTTTTTCCTCCTCACATGCTGGGTTGTAATTTAACCTGATGTACAAATGAATCCTGATTGTCCTGAAGTGCAAAGGGCTTGTGAGCGGGACGTTCATGTTCACCTGTGTGGAAAAAACCCACAGCGTCAGGAATCCACCCCCGCGCGTGTCTGTGCGTGCGCGTGCGCGTGCGCGGGTGGGAGCGCGAGGGAAGGAGGTGGGCTGAGCTCTCGATGGGATCAGCCGGCTGCAGAGATGACAGCGGTTTCCCGTGCAGTGCGCTTCAGGCTCTGGGTTTAGTGGGTTTAGTGGGTTTAGTGGGTTCAGTGGTCTAAGTGGGGAGGTTTTGGAGGCGTAGGGGTTTCCAGCTCGAGCCCAGAGGAACCAAGCAGCGGGATGGGCTCAGCAGCGTCCTCAGCGCACCGGAGCATTCACCTGGAGGTGGACGGCAGGGCTCAGAAGGTGAGAGGGTCCGGGCTGGATAGGGGGACTCTTCTGATCTAGGTCTTTAGGTTCACTTGTCTGATTAAGGTATACATGTTTGATTTAGGTTTACTTGTGTGATTCAGGTTCACATGTCGGATTTAGGTTCGCCTAAATATTATAGTGTGTGGCTGGTTCTGGAAGAGCTTGGTTGGGTTTGTTTTGGTCTGATTGGTTCTGTGCTATTTTTGTATGGTTTGTTTTGGTCCGGTTGCTTTTGTCTGAGTTTGATTGGGTTTGTTTTGGTCTGATTGATTTTATGTTAGTTTGGTTGGATTAGTTGGGTTTGTTTTGGTCAGGTTGGTTTTGTGTTAGTTTGTTAAGTTTGTGTTTTTGTGATTGGTTTTGTGAAAAAGAAATTCGGTTTGACTGATTTTGTGTGAGTTTCGGTTTGACTAGTTTATAGTTATTCTATAGATTTTCCTGTTGTTATAGACGTTATTTAAAACATTATTTGGACCTTGTGGGGTGTGCTTTGTAGTGAGGAAAGCAACTAAAAACCCTTTTAAGGACTGATATGTGTATTCAGGCTTTTGGAGCATTGTCTGTCTCTCTCAGGCATGCATGTGTTTCTGATTGTATTTCAAATTGCGTTTTATTTGCCCCAAAAGTGACTGTTCTAGAAGCTCTTTCGTTCAGCTTTCCAGACAGGCAGCCAGGTGCACATGCAAATCTGAGATTTCACGTCATGCCTGCAGTTCCACCCACAGATCAATTCAGAGATGAACAACAGAAAGCTCTCCTCATGAAAGATGTGATCACATCCACAAGTGGTGTCTGTAAAATAGAGAGAGCATATATGTCTGTAGATGACTTCATGTGATTGACCAGGTTTCGTTTGGAGTACTGATTTCATTAGAGATGTCCAGTGTTAACAGAATCATGCAACATCAGCAAAAATAGTTTTGAAATCATTTATAGGCTTCAGACAGATATTTGGATTCAACCGAGAATTCAAACTGATTTTTGATGACACGGTTATTGCACTCTGAAAAAGCAGAACATTTAGGTGATGCTGCAGTTCTGTGCTAAAATATCTACTTTTTTTTTGAATTTGCTGTATTTATAACTTTACACTAGGTAAGTGTAAATTTAGTGTTATTTTAAGAAATGTATCTGTTTAGTCAATTTCCAGTCCACCAACATGACAGCCAATAGAAGGCCTGTAGAAGGGGTTATATCAGAACTGTAGAAGAAAATGAATGTAACCAAATGGATTGTTTGTGTGTGTGTGTGTGTGTGTGTGTGTGTGTGTGTGTGTTTATCTGTGCAAATGATAAGGAGTCATGCAGATTAGCCACAGCTGAGTGGTTTGCATTTTTTACTGTCCCACTGGCAGCTCTTTCACATTGAAGTGCTTTTGCCCTGCAGCAGTTTTCCCTAATTCATAACCTTCCTAACGAGCGCAGAAGCAGATAACAGTGTTGTGAACAATATTAAAGGCCTGTGCAGTGGTGCAGTGTGGATAATCAGCAAAATATAAGCAGTTGGGCTGGAGATGTATGTTTGTGTACATATGGAAATGTAAATCTGTGTCAAATGGACAGCAGCAAAACACAATATTTTTATGTTTATAATGTTGATAAAAAATACATTATAAGTGAATTGGCTCAGTAATTGCAGTATGAATGACAAACAGGGAATGTGTGGGTAATTAGAAAGGAAAGCTTTGTTTGGAAAGCTGAAGAATTTCTGCTAGCAGTCAAGTTGATTTTGTGAGCATCACCAAAAGGAAATCTGTAATATTCATGAATGTCTAGATATATGTTACTGCAATGCTATAATATTTGCGAATGTATTATAAGAAGCAATTTGTAATTGGCTTATTTATGAAGTGAAAGCAGGGCTGCATGATATGGCCAAATTATTGCTATTGCAGTTGTATCGCCAGATAACCACTTTTTTCTGTAAATAAAAAGGCTTGAAATATTTAAATATTGTTGAAGTTTCAAAATGTTGAAGCTGAGCAGCAAAAACATATTTTTCAAATCATAGGTTTTGCGAGGTCACAAAATGAATACATTTACAGAAATCAACTTATTCAGCCTACAGCAGTTTAGACCCACACAGTCATGCTGAAGTTCTAGTGGCTGTTTAAGCCCTGTGTTGCCTTTTGAAAGCAATTGCTGCAATACAGGTCATCCCATTGAAAAAAGGGATAATTTACATACATCAGTAACAAAAGCAGCCTGTTTTTATCCAAGAGATAAACAGAGGATGGAAAATGTCCATGTAAGAATGAATAATGAATACTATTTTTGGTACACAAACCCACACAAATGTCATGGAATGATATGAAACAAAGAGAAGTGATGAATCACTGTTTGTAACGTTTAAAGATAGACCAAAATAATTTGACATTTGTTGGATTACATGACCAAAACATCCAGTAAAACCTGGAGCTGTGATTGGTTAGAGGTTTGCATGGTACAGCCTTCTGTGGTATCAGCAATGCAGAAATCAGCATTGTGATAACGATTAATGGAAAAAATATTGTGAATGCTTTAGGTAAGGTGAAGAAAAAAAAATTGTGTGAAGAAAGATTTCTTCGTTTTGTCTTTGTTGTAGATGTAAGCAGAGCTGGACTAAGGAGTATTAAACCCTTAAGCAGAAAGTGAACATCACCGCTTATGTTCACTTAAGCCTATCTTCATTGTTTAACCATTACAACAGCAATTACAGATTACTTGATTAGTCACCAAAACAATTGCCAGATGAGTTGATTTTTGTATAATCAGTAGTGACCGCCCTAGTATGGATTTCCTGTAGTGTTTTTCAGTGTGTGATCAGCATAAGTAGATAAATGTGCCTCTGGCTACTAGGCATCGGTCCAAATGGGACAAGAGCAATCATCACATAAAAGAACAGTGCTAATTGAGAAACAATGGGATTAGCACACAGGCTCCCAGAGTGCATGCATATCCACAGGTGCACTCTCTAAAACACTGACACACTTTTGCATAATCCAATAGTGAATGTGAGGTGATGATATAAATAGGCCACGCTACTCTCTCAGCTAATCAAAAGCAGTTGGGCTACGTACTCCGAGGTCTCTCCTCCACCAACATTGTCTAATGATCACACCTCCACAAGCCCCTTACCGCAAAACAGCATTGGAGGAATAGTTCAGCCTCTTGTTAGAAGAATAAGAACATTCATTCCATGTGTAGACATTTTTAGTTATTTTAATATTTATTTTTACTATATTTGCTTGTTTCATATAATGGTTGAAGGAAGTAACTGACCACAAAAGGCTTTTAGTGGTTTATTTGGTAGATCATGGGCTTAATTGCTAGAATATGACCATTGAAATTATAATTTTTTATTTTCATGTCTTGTATTAGGACTAGCTGTTAACTCATTTTTACTGGAAGCATCAGATTGTTCTAACAGTTCCAAATGCGTGAAAATGTTCTTTCTATAAATGTGTTTTGTCAGTGTAGGAGACAAAAATGCAATCAATGGTTCACAAGAAACCAGCTCTGGTTTGTTAGATAAAATATGTATTTGAACAGTATCACCCACTGCTTTCTCTGTCCAGGAAGTCTTTATTTTGCAGTATATTACTGCAGATGTCTGACCCCATTGAAGTTTCCCTTTGGTTTGTGTGGCTTTTGAAACACAGGGCTGGAGGACTTTTATCTCAGTTACTGTCACTCATGGCACTGTCTGCTTGTCCAACACACCTGCTGCCATAAGGGGTTTCAGTCTACACACACGTTTTCTCTGTCCCTTTCTCTCCTCTTCTCTCTCTCTCTCTTCTTTCTCTTCTTTCTCTCTACTTTCTCTCTCTCTGTTGCTCTTCTTTCTTTCTCTTTCTCTTGTCTCTCTTGTGTCCTTATGCAGTTGCACACACACACACACACTTTTCTTGCCAAATCCACCCATGTCTCATTGAGTTCATAAGTTCATTCTGCGCGTGTGTGAGCATGAGCGTGTGCATGTGCGTGTCTAATAAGCGGAGATTGAGCAAAGCATCAAATGACGAAAACACGTGCCTGTAATTGTTCTGCTGTGTAATATTCTCTGCAAATCTATTTTTATTGATCACACTACGGCTCCCTTGTGTAAACACTGATACCTGGAAACCTCTCTCCCTCTCTCTCTCTCTCTCGCTCTGTCGTACTTTCTCTGTCTCTCTATTTCTGTCTCTCTCTCTCTCTCTGTCTATCTCGCTCTCTCTCTGTCACTTTCTCTGGACGTCTCTCTTTCACCCTCTCCCTCTTTCTCTTGCTCTCTCAGTCTCTCTCTCTTTGTCTTTCTCCACCCATCTGTATCTCTCTCTCTCTCTCTTTTTCTCTCAGAGTCAGTAACACTCCTGCTTGTGTTTGGCACCTTCTTTTGTTGCTTTGTTGTGCCTGTCGATGCCATAGCACACGCTTCAACATAAGTGGTTTAGAGGTCAGTGCACAAAAATGACTGATACCTGGTTGTTTGAAAGCATACAGCATTGACTGCTAATCCAGGGAGCAGAGATCATTTCAGAGGCTTCATTCCGAATTCATCCTGCCGCAGCGTGAAGGACTTGCACGTGTCAGTTAGACAAAATGACTATTCAGTCACAGCTCTAAAAGATCAGCTGCTCTCAGTTTATCAGAAAAATGTTATGTGATGTGGAAAAATACTGTGAATACGTGTCTTCACCGTCGCATCAAAAACCTTCCTCAGAAAGGAGAAGGAAACAACATTCTCAACATAATTCTATCCAGTTATATGTTGTCCATTAAGTTATATTTGGTCGTTAAAACAGCTGGTGATCAGTGATCTAAGTAAAGTAACTGTAGTTTGTCACTGTTCAACCTTACAAAATGTTCCTTAGTAAAGGTAGTGGTTCCACATAGAACCATAAAAACTCAAAGAACAATTTGAATGCAAAAATGGGTCTTTGCCTGGTTACATTTTTCTGTACGATGGGAAAACATGTCAAAAAAGCATTTTAATTTTAATTTAAATTTTTTATTTTAATGATTTTTTTTATTTTATTTCAATTTTTATTAATTTAATTTGTGGAATATTTTTAGTAATTTTTCAGTATCATGTGGAATTGCACAAAATGTACCATTTTTTTAATAATTAAATATTTTATATTTTTTCCCCTTTTTCATTTGAAATTAAGAAAATCCACTGTTAAAAAGACGATGTAAGCCTCCACCTCGTCCGTTAAGAAGCCAATTCCCAGAGTTTTAGGAGACACTAGCTCTGGACATGGAGTTTGTTTGTTTGTTTGTTTGTTTGTTTGTTTGTTTGTTTGTGTGTGTGTGTGTGTGTGTGTGTGTGTGTGTGTGTG
>JBBJLR010160995.1:0-14494 GCA_037577145.1 Brachypetersius gabonensis
CACACACACACACACACACACACACACACACACACACACACACACACACACACACACACACATTCACACACACACACTCACACACACACACTTCAGTTCCTTGAACTATTTTCTTCCAGCACCACTGAACATGGACATGTTTTGTGGGTTCTAGATAAACCTTCTGAAGTTGTTTAAAAATGGTTCTATCTGTGTGTGTGTTACAGACATATGCACAGATCTGTGAGCAGCATTTCTGCAGTGAGTCCTTCAGTAAAGAGTCGTGGAATAGAGCTGCTGCTGTTCACCACCTTACACACACACACACACACACACACACACACACACACAGACACACACATGCCTATTGGTTACATCATCTGACACACACCTACTAGACACATAGCTACTGTGTCAGGTAGTCTTTCCAGTCACCCACTGTATAGACTACCTGACACACACCCACTGGTTACGCCATCACCCCAATGCAGCAGATCTAGAACCAGTGTGATGCTCTCCCTCCTGAAACTGGCCCCGTCCACTGTAGATCAGAACCTGATTGGCTGCTTGGCCTCTTCCTAGCAATGTTGGTGGTTAATCCGATACTTTCCAATTTAAGAATTTAAGGCCCAGCCAGAACTGAATAAAGCAGTAGGAGCTGCTAAGGAACTACAGAGCTTACAGAACTAAACACGAATATTAATATGACAAGCATGTGTTCTTTTAATTCTCTGGTATCATTCGACTTTCTCTGGAAATCTAGATCCTGAGGGTTCTCCCTTGATTAATAACCCCTCAAAAATATCAACAACTTGCTCCAAAATTGAAATATGAAAATCTAAACTAATTGTGACAAAACATCTATGAATAAATTAGTGTTTCTTATTTTCCACATTGCTTGGTTTACAACAAGAGACGCTGGGAGGAAGTGTGTGTCTACACAGGCTTACACAGTTTTTCAGTACTAAAATGAATAAACCCTCACTTTAAAAACCCTTTACTGCCACTGATTGGGTCTGAACCCGAATCGTACCGACGCTGGAGCCCCTTCTGACCTGCCGGCCACTGTAACACGACCCTGACTCTTTCTGAATGATGGGAAGACCCCACCCCCCCAGCTAGAAAAAACCCAGAAAGGACAAAAAAGTGTGAATGAAGCAGAGAAATAAGGTAAAAAAATGTTAATCTCCTCGATGTCATCCATCAGAGGCGGGCCTTTGTTTGGCGGGCTGCGCTGTAATTAGGCTGAAAGAGAGGAGGAGGAGAGGAATAAAGAGAGGGAGGAAAAGAGATTTAATTTTACCCTTCCAAACACAAAAACATGCAAAAAAAAAAAGATCCTTCTCCACAAGCAGAGGTCATTTGTTTGTTTTTGCTGTTTCTTCCCCCCATTTTCTCTCAGTCTTTCAGCAGAGGACAAATTCAGAAGTGCTTTTTTCTTCTGGGAAAAAAGAAAGAGCCTCCAGCCTTTAGAGGACGGATCCAATTACGAGGTCACAGACAATAAGAGGGAAAGGATGGGACCTGGCTGCTGTTGTCATGGTGCCCAGGCTGCTCTCTCTATACACTCACACACTCATACACTCATACACTCACACTCACACTCACACACTCACACTCATACTCACACACTCACATTCACACACTCACACACTCATACACTCATACACTCATACACTCACACACTCACACACTCACACACTCACTCGCACACACACACTCACTCGCACACACACACACTCACACTATAAAAGTTCCCATTTCATCACTTTTCAGGAACGTTCACCCCAAACCAAATCAATATTTGTGATTTCACAAAACCAACACAAATATATCTCCTTATGCCTACAGCTGTTTAGCCCCACCCGTTCATTCTGAAGTTGGTAAGCAGTGTTTAAGCCCTCTGAAGGAGCAATGCACCACAGCCAATCAGAAAAGAAACCATTTGCATATGTCAGTATGACAAACATAATTTTTTTTCATTAGTTTACAATGAAACAAACTTAAGTAAAGTTTATGGCACTTTTTACAGTTTGGAAGGATTCCTGCTGGTGTGGGTTTCCTCCCTTTCAGTGATGAGCACAAAAGCCGTGCAGTGCTGATAGCGGATCCTTGTGGAGAATGTTCAGAGTGCTGAACGGAACTTTATATTGAGCAATGGACCCTGTTTAACGAAGTGATTTCTGATTTGATTACATTTTAATTGACTAAAATATTTGAATCATGACAGCCCTAATCTGCTTATTCTAAGTAGAGACCCCAAGGCAAAGATATTTAAACAGCTGAATATTTGCCTAATATGTGTCTAATGTTTGAAGATCTAGAGTTTAGGGGTCTCTGGGACACACTGGAAGGGGTCCCTGACTTATTTTGAGTATCCGTGGTTCACCTAAACCAAGCTTTCTTTCTTTGAATCATACTGACTTCCATTATAGGAGTTTGAAGTTTTGGAGTATTCATTCTTTTGTATGTTTTATTATAATGGTCTGCGATATACAGCTGGACAATTCAGATGAAGCAAAACGTCGTGTTTAACCTCAGCGACCTAAAGGTTTCACCTCAGGTTTTTATATTTTCTGTTGTTTTTAGGTGAAAAAATAATGTTTTTGTTCACATTTTCATCACTGTAGTCCTTACAGTGTGATGAACACACACTCCCTACCTTTCCTTCACCTCTCTCACCGGGGTGAATGGCCTCCAGGCGACGAGAGGGAATATTTTTGGCTCAGGGTGAAGGTAATTCAAGGTGTGAGTGTAATTTAAGGTGCAGGTATGAGTGCATTTCTGAATACCTGTCGCTTGGCAGGCGCTCACTGCTTCCTGAGCATCTCCATCGCTGGGCCTGTGTGAGGAGGCCCGTGGGGACGGACCCAGTTCAGATGCTATCGCTGCTTTAATCCTATTGAGTTACAGCAGTTTTTTAATTTAGTACTCATGGAAATCAGCACGTTATCACAATGAGCCTTTTATCATCCCTTTATTCTCTCTCTCTGTCTCTGTCTCTGTACATTTTTATTATTAAATTTTGACACAAAGTCTTTTATCAGTGCTGCTGCAGAAAAACGCTGCCATCACACACACCTAAGGAGACCAAACTCACTCTGGAGACGAGGAGTCTGCTCATCCAGTCAGACACCGATCAGAGAACTGCTTGAGAGAAGCAGCTCCACATTCTTCATCTGTGAGGCAGTTAGAGGCACTCCAGCAGCTCCAGCAGATAAAAAACACAAACTGAAAGTGAAACACTGAGAGAAACTTCCAGCAGTCGAGCTGTTTCTCCCTCATTCTTGTTCTCCTCCAGCTCACTGTCCTCCACATCATGGTCCAACTTCTTCTCCACATGGTGGTGGCCGACTTGCCTCTGGACCAAGACGTCATAGGTTTGAATCCTACCTTTAGCACACCACCACTGGGTTCCTGAGTGAGACCCTTAACCCCAAGCTGCTCCAGGGAGACTGTCTGCTGTAGTTAGGGGATGGAAGCCTCTTCGGATAAAAGCTTCTGATAAATGCTGTAAATGTAAATGTAATAGACCAGCTATACCTCACCAGCACTCGGCTGCTTCAGCTTCACTCTTGAGCGACTTCCCCCATAGTTTTTAAGGTGGAACTTGGTTTACACAACATTTAAGGTGGAGCATCAGTGTTTAAGCTGGATACAGTGTGGTATCTAAGGTGGAGCAGCTTGGGCTGGCTGTAAATCAGCCCCCATTTTATGCAGTCCTTATTTTTTCACCACCTGTTGTTGGCACAGTAGCTCACAGGTCCACAAGAGTCAAAAATGCTCAACGTCTTGTCATTTGTTACCACTTCTAGTCATTTGTTACCACTTCTAGTCATTTGTTACCATCACATTGTAATCAAACACATTTGAAAAATGAAGTCCACATTCTGACAGTCTTAAAAACGCTACTGGAGTGTTCCTCACTCTGTTCTGTCACCCATAGTGATTGGCACAAGAGAACCTGCTTTGATCTATTCACTCTGTGTGGTCACGCAGTGGACAGCAATGTTTAATCCTTTTGTTTCACAAGGCTTGTTTCTGTCAGACCCCCCGCCACCCACCCAACGTGTTTGTGGATTAAAACATCCTTACCTGAAAAAACTCAGCTGACACTCTTCCAGGTAAACATTCTCAGAGAGACTTCTGCACAGTTTTCGGGCTCTAAATGTCTTTGTACTCAGAGACACTTTTACATTAAAATTCTTAAAGGGATGCAAAGCACTTACTGTTTTCTCCAGAATGTTTAGTCATTTAGCTCTACCACAGAGGCTCAGATGATCTTCCATGTTTGTTGTGGGAATCCAAGTCGCATTAGGCCCGCCCATCTGAATAACTGACCAATAGCAGATCAGCTGTTCTTCCTTAAGTCTATAGGAGATGAAACAGGTAAACATGCTCCCCTTCCCTCAAACTCCCAATTGACAGCTTTCATGTGAATTTTTCATAATTTTTCATGCAAATAATAATTTCCCACTTCTACTGCTTCTACTGCTCTGTCTCAGTAAACATAGTGCCCAGGGAGCAGTGTGTGTGGACCGTACCTTGCTCACGGGTACCTCAGCGTTGCCACCAGCAATCCTGGGATACAAATTCACAACCTTCCGATTGCAGGGCAAAAAAACCCTGTAGATTTGATCATCTGTTAAAACCTTGCACTTCTGATATCGTAACTTTACAAGAGGGGCAAAAATAATTTTTATTCATGTAATAAGAACTTTAGACCATTTCTATTAGTTATAAATAAATTATTTTTAAAATATTCATGCGGTGTAATGGATGGCGGCAGGAGTCCTTTAAAAAGAAATTGTATTATAATATTTAAAACCCTAAATGGAACAGACTTTTTTAAATTGTAGACAGAGGGTTCAGAGTGGGTTTGGTGTGAAACTCATTGAGTCAGATCTGTTCTCAGTGGAGCTGAATGGTCATCTGCTTCTAAAAATGGTTCTGGTTGCACCACCTGGTGCCTGGGTTGTTGTTCTACCAAAGATTTTGGACCTAAAACTAAACCTATTCATGGTGGAGGGATACATGAAAGGTGTTGTGAGGTAAAATAGTCTCCAAAGAAAAGTGATTTTTTTTTAGATTCACTATTTTACATCATCAACATCCACAGAAACACTCAGAGACAGGTGGAGCTTCACTGGGGGTAATAGAGAATAAAATGTCTGCATTTCTGTTGGAGATGTCTGGTTCCATTCACCTCCACTTTAAAAAGTCTCTACAATGAGCCGTTTCACACCAAACACACTCTGAGAAACTGGTGAGGTTCCCCTTTAACTGTGGCTTGTTCGTGTGATTAATATTGACACTATAACTGTACTCGAGACTTCGGGTCTTCCTCTAATGCAGGAGAGGCGGTGTCCATTTTCCACTGTGAACTCTGGAGATGAAGTGTGATGCTTTAAGGTGAAGACTTGGTCAATGGATAAATAGCGGGCATGAATTATTGAGTAAGGTCTAATGGACAGCCCTCTCTTTACCCAGAGATTTTATCCTCCTCATCCTAAACTCATTACAAACTAATGTATGCACTTTAAAGATCTCTGTGACCGGAGCATCCACAGATTAAACAATGATAAAGATTCTTTATGTCCTTTACTCTTGTATTGATCACTTTGTCCTGCTGAGCTGCGAGCTCTGCCTCTTAGGCTCTGAATTCGCCTGCGTGTACGTTTACATTTACAGTGTTTGGCAGATGCTTTTATCCAGAGTCACACTCATGAGAGCTTTACAGTCCAAAACATGTCCTTCACACCATTAAAGCCAGGCAAACCATTAGGAGCTGCTAGTAGACCAAGTCAGGAGCAGCTGAACCAGTTTTGGTTCTGTTGATGAGCGTTAAAGTTGAGTAAAGTGACTCCTTATAGTCACGCATGAACACATCACAGCACAGCACACAGTGTGACCTTGCTCAAGGGTACCTCAGTGATAACACTAGCAGTCCTGGGATTTGAACCCACGACCTTCTGATCACAGGGGCAAAGCTGTGCTTTGACGACTATGCCACTGCCTCTGCCCCCTCTCTCTATCAGGGAATGATGTAACTTATGTTTATAGACTCAAACTGCTTGTTTATCTCTGAAACTAAACTCAGCACATCATGTGTAAGACAGTAGCTAACAGGCTAACAGGCTCCTTCAGTAATTATGAAGGATTCCCTGGAAAACAATGTAAAGATGTTCCATGCATGCAAAACATCCTCATTAATGTGGCGCGGCTGTGAAAGCGTATCTCATTTTGCCTGGAAATTATATATATATCCCATAGTGAAGCATACAAAAACTTGCATTATTGTAACAGTATACATAAAAAAAAATAAACAGGAAGCATGTATAAAAATGTGTGTAAAGTTGATTGAAAGCTACAAGTCAGAGTGGGTTTTGATACTCAGAGCCCTCGAGAACTGCCCATTGTGACAGGAAGGAGCTGTTTGACTGACACATAGGGGTCGAGAGACACAACAAAAACAGACCCACAGGAAACAGGGGGGTTTCACATGATGGTGTGTTTTATGAGCTTATATTGTATGACTTTACTAACTGGTAACACTAAACTGATCATTCTGATTTGGAAAATGTTCAGTTTCATTTTTGAACCAAACAAAGCTAATAAAAGATGTAGATGTAAGATGGAGATGTAAATGAGTCTGTGAGTAGGAGGCCTGCCTTAAGTGGAATGTGAGGCGAGGTGAGTAAGTAATGACTGTAATGAATTATGGACCGTCCTCCCGACTCATTAAATATTCACGACTGCCTGGTCCTGCCCCCCGCGACCCTGCTGTGACTCGCCTAACTGCTTACTGCTCTACTGGATAGACGGAGAGGAAAAAGAGAGGAGAGAAATGGAATGAGACAAAAAGGAAAGAGAGTGAAAGAGTGCGAGACAGACAGTACAGAGATGAGGTGAAAGAATATGATAGAGAATAAAAAAGAGAGAAAGAAAGAGCGAGGGAGGTAAGAGAGAGGAAAGAGAAAGAGAGACCGAGAAGTAGAGAGAAGAGAGAGACAGAGATAGAGAGAAGAGAAAGAAGATATAGTGAGTTTTGAGAAACAGAGAGAGACAAAAGAGAAAGAATGAGAGAACGAGAGAAACAGAGAGACAGAGAAGAGAGAATGGGGGGAGGAGAGAGAGAAGAGTACTGAGAAACAGAGAGAGAGAAGAAAGTGAGAGAGAGAGAAGAGACAGAAGATATAGTAGGTTTTGAGAAACAGAGAGAGACAGAGAAGAGAGAGTGAGAGACAGAGGAGAGAGAGGATAGAGAGCGTTTTGAGAAACAGAGACGGAGAAGAGAGAATGTGGGAGAGAGAGAGAAAGAGACAGAGAAAGCGAGAGAGAGAAGGAAAAGTGTGGGGGGAGGTGGTTTCCTGCTCTTTTCCCAGCTCCTGTCCGGCACAGGTACACAAAGCCTCCCTTCACGCAGGGTCCAGATGAAACATAGCCGCTGATGGCTAACAGATCAGTCCCCCAAGACCCTGCCCCCACCTAAAGCCCCCCCAAAACCCTGCGTTTGTTTACACTCCGCCCGAGCCTCTTTAGCGCTCTCTTTCAGCCGCGGCCCCGAGCCTGGCAGCCGTCCACGCTGCTGTCGGCCGTATTCCCACACCAGAAATGTCACTTACCACCTTGCTCTCCTTCATCCGCCGCTCTAAAGCCTTTGTAATCCCTCGGCTGGGGGAAGTCACCTACGAGCTCCGGGGTTTTTTTGCCTGTTGCTTTGCTTTTTTTTCCCCTCAGCGCCGGCAAAAGAGACGATTTCCATCCGACTGGAACAGGACATTAACATTCCAGCTACAGAGAAGGGTTTGGGGGGGGGCCTCTCTTATGAAAATAAACCGTGTAGGCTCTGACAGTGCGGCCAATTCTGAGATAATGACGCAGAGATGTGCCGAATGGGGGACAGGTGTGTTAAACCCGCTCCAGTGGCATGGGAAACACATCACACACACACACACACACACACACACACACACACACACCCCTAAGATGCAAGTAAGAGGAATCTATCATCCGGCCTTCAGCGGAGTGACTCCATCCTACTCAGACACGTCCATCAACGGCGAGGAGCCGAGGAGCCCGCCAGGCCCGGTTCACTGAACTAATGACGGGCAGCAGAACTTTAAAGGACCAGTATGTTAAAAAAATTCAACTTTTCTCACTTTTAGATAACAAAAGGGCATTTTCAATTCTCTAAACACATTCTCACTCCACTGAGTGAACACATGCAGCATTTTTGTGATGTCACAAAGAGCAGCACACCTATATGCCCATCTGTTAAGCCAGTTTGGCCCCACCCATTTATCCTCAAGTCATAAGGAGCCTGGACCACTTTTAAAATAAGAGTAGCCAATCAGCTTGAACTTCATATTTTGCTTTCAGAGATCCAGACTTTCTCATATTTTAATGTGGTCTTCCTGAAGGACTTTCAAAGACTCTCATTTCCAGTCATGTCCCTGAACCTGACCAGTTTCAGAGGAATGTATTTGTTGAATGCTGAGTGGTTGGAATTCCTTTATCTTGGCTCCTTGCATTTTTTGTCACAGTAAAACATCTGTTCCCATGTGGGTCCAAGTCTTTTAGTATACATAATCAGTCTTTAAGGATCGGTAACAGAATCAGCCTTTTTAATTTTAAGGGATAAAGAGAGGATGGAAAATGGTTTAGAAATTATTTGGTTTGTTAGTGCATAAGGATTATTTTTGGTTTTGGAGGCATACAACTATGCAAACCTTATATGTGAGCTTAAAGAAGAGGGATAATATAAAATTTAAGTAAGCTGTAGAATATGAGACCCATAGAGGAACAGTTTCCACTCTTTGACCCAATGATAGTCAACTGGCCTGGACACGTTTGATGTCTGAGGTTTCCTTTATTTTATTTTAGTTGTGGAGGCTGCATCATTAGCATTATGTTCAGACAATTAACATCTTTATTATAAAAAATGGACATGTTTACGGTAACTGTCTTTTTTCACCAAACTTGAAACCAGACTGGTTCAGTTTAGGAAAAGCAAACTATCACTTTAATGAGGGAAACAAAGAGGCAGATAGATGAATGAGGGGAGAGCTCCACTTCTAGAAACGGTCATAAAGGAAGAGCGAGAGGGAAGAACTGAAGTATATATAGGTTATAGAGAAAGAGAGAGACAGGGAGAGGGAGAGAATGAGAAAGAGAAGAAAAAGTCTCTTGACGCATCGAGGGGAAAAACAAGCCAAGCTGGGACACAAGTGCTGTTTTATTAACCGGATGACATAAAGTTTACTAAAGTGGTGGAGGGGCCGGAGCCGGGGCCAGCTGAGAAGGGGCCTGGAGCCGGTCCGAGTCATAACGGGAGAGAGCCGGACCAATTAACAGCGAGCAGGGAGGTCTGCGCGGTACGGGCGGGTAAATTAACTCCCGCGGGAACAGGAGCTCACGACTCGGAGCGGGGAAACAAGCCCGGGTCCGACCGTATAACTCACCAGCACTCACCGCTCGCTCGCCCTGACTGAGCAGTTTGACCGCAGGCACAGGTGGAGGCTTTTTTGGGAGGAAAAACGGTGGAAAATTGATCCTCCCTCTCACACGCAGCCCGGATTAATGACGGGCCGTGTTTTCTCGGGCCGCTCCGGCTCCTGCTGTAAAATGAGGGCCGGCCCGTGGAGGCACGGCTCAGTGTTTACTCAGCAGAAGGGTTTGGGTAAAACTTGGGTTCTCTCCGTCCTCTCAGGATTGTTTAATCGAGGAGTTACCGTTCGGCCCAATAAATCAACCCTGACACTTGATTTAAGTGGCTCAAAGACGAGTGCTCACTTCCCTGCAGAGCAGCCGAGACGGTTTAGCGCCGGCGTCATAAATTGTGAAGATCTAACCAGCGGAAAGTGATGGATTAATGGACCGGAGTCAAGGTCTTCATAGCTTGTAAATAAAGCCGAGTGTGACGGCAGCCGTTTGTGTCTCCCCGATGGCCTCTCGGTGTCAGAATTAAACCCTCCTGACCTCAACACGACAGTGTCCTCGCTACAGCTCCATTAACACACACACACACACACACACACACAGGCCTTCCATACGTGAAGCAACTGCAAGCAACACGACAGTGAAAAAGAAGAACTGGACAAAATTAAGCCCGCGGCTACTGATTTTACCCATGCTAACATACTGTTCATTAGTCCATGGTTCTAAATTTGAATGTCTCATGCAGGACAACACACAAGCAAGTCTATTACTAAATACTAATGTGCATGGGGAAATATGTCACTGTCTGTAAACCTATACTATAAGCAAGTTCTAAAAACATCACTGACTGTTGAACCGTAATGTTAGCAGGTTTTAGTCAGAAATCATTACTGTTTCTGTTTCTGTTTTTGTTTTATTCCTTCTTGAGGTTCTATTCCTGTGGCTCCAAACACATCGTTTTAGCTGATGGTGGTATACCGATGGGTCCAGCTGACTTACACAGTTTCATAATGTTACAGTTGTAGACGAGTGTGGAGAGTTCACCACTTTCATTCTCTCTCTGTCTCATTTCCTGCCAGTGGAGGCCAATACGAAGCACATTATCTACTGCGTTAGGGGGGAAGCAGGTCCTAATAATAGCCCCTGTGGTTGAAAAGTAAGTCGGGCAGGTTGGTATTTTTTATGTTTGATACGTGTGTAATACAATATTAGTTCAATGGGGATGAACTGCGAGGGGCTCCATCTGCAAAAATCTGCATGAAATCGCTGTCTGGGCCCAAGCACTAAATCACACTACGATGTTTGTTATGGTTTGGTCGTTTATGGGTGCTGGGGGCAGGAGATACCAGCTGGTGCAGGGCTAGTGGATGGCCAGCTAATGGCTTTTATTCCAGCCCCTTTACAGGGGTGTAATCTGAGGGGAGGATGTTGGGTTTCGGGGGAGATATTCAGGGTAAAAAGAAGCAATTTTGCCACCAAAAACATTAAAGAGAAAGCATCAGAATTCTATTTTTTAACTGTTCCAGGTGAGGATAAAGTCTCTGAGCACCTTTACAGACCATCAGAATGTACACTAGAATGCTTTGTTGATACTTTTTGCAGAATTATTACTTTATAAAGAGTTTGATTTGGTATTGTAAGCTACTTAGGTAGCTAATGCTATTAGATAAGCCTATCCTAAACCAGTAACTCTGTTGTACCTTCAGAATAAGTCTAAATGGGCACCACGGTGTTGGGAAAGTCGAGAGAGGACAGTTGGAGGTCGGTGTCCTTCCAAGACTGTTGTTTGCTGAATAAACTGTTGCTCAGAGTCTGTTCAGTCAGAATTAGAGCGCTACTATGAAAAAAAGGCAAGGGAGCTCCTAGCATCAATGATCCGGAAAAAGAAAAGAAAGACAAACAGACAATGCTTTGCATCCATGGAGCGCAGACGGGAAATATCCCTGCGAAGGCGTCCCGCAGAGCGAGGGAGTGTGAGCGTGTCCCGCCG
Source organism: Brachypetersius gabonensis (assembly GCA_037577145.1). NCBI lineage: Eukaryota > Metazoa > Chordata > Actinopteri > Characiformes > Alestidae > Brachypetersius > Brachypetersius gabonensis. The sequence goes on from JBBJLR010160995.1 coordinate 11,411, forward strand.
GGGTCGGGACCTCAGACGCTATTTTGTCTTTCAGCTGTTCGGAAGTGGAGAAGCACATCATAAGGCCATCATTCTGACGCATTCCAATAATAACAGTCTGATCGGTCTCTCCGGGGCAGTCTGGACGATCACTCAGACGCCGTCTGAAATCATAATTGATCTCGATATTAAAGAGCAGAAAAGGGTCAGAGCGAAATTCCACGGATCTTCCGATGCGGTTTCGCGCCGAGAAGGTCTTTCTTCCTCGGCCAGTCTCGCGTTACACGCCGGACCGTCTTCGCTTTGACCACCTCATAAAATCAGGCTCATAAATATTTTTCATGTGTTATTTAAACTAACTCGGCTCCCCGCCGGCCAGCGGGGTCCCGGCGCTGTTCAGAAACACACAAAGAGGCTCGGGGAGCGCTGGTGGAGAAGGACTGTTATGAGAAGTGCTTGGCCGCGCAGTAAAGAGAAATCTCAATTAGCAGAGTGGCTCGCCTTCAACCGGCCCCAAAAACAACAGGGAGCGTCCAGCTGGCAGGTCTGCTGCATCCACCTCCGTCTGCTTTACAGGCACTTTCCACATCAAAACAAAGCAAATTTAGGACAAAGACAAAAATATCTGTTTGAAACCCCAACGTCTTCAGAAGAAATGGGTCTGTGACACTAATCATTAACCCCTTAGTAGTGCGGTGGCACAGACTGACTACCTTCCATTGAAGTGTATCGTCACACCAGTGTGATCTGGAGGTTCATCTGATGAACACTGCAGGTTAATGAAGATTTACAGTCGATACACCGTCAACTTTACACTCAGTCTATATTAATACTGTTATACATCTGACAGTCCATCAGGAGCTAAACCACACTAAACTCACACACACACTCAGGCAAACTAAATCACACTAAACTCAGGCTGCAGCCCAACAGCTGGCACAACAACTGACAGACGGAAAACACACACCACCAACAAACACACACAACAACACACTCAACCAACACAAACACTCAATCAACACACACACACCACCAACAAACACACTCAACCAACAAACACACAATAAAAAGCCTAAACATTTTACACAACCACTGAACCACCTGACACAAGTCAAAGCGACTCCAGAGTTGCTGTTTAGGTTCCAGTCTTTATAAAGCATCTCTATCCAGAATTGATCTTCTCTCTTATTCACTCATCACTACTGCTGGTAACCATAGCAACCACAGCTCATACTGTTGCACAACAAACGTGATCAACCTGTGGAATCAAAGCAGTCACACCAGCACCGAGGCAGACGGCATCTCACTGACTTTATTTATTTACGGCCTGGAACTGTGGCTCTAGAACTGCGGCTCTGCAGCCAGGCGCCAGAATTAAAGAAATGAAGAAAAATAAATACTTTTAATAATTCATATAATCCCAGCCACTGACTGTTGAAACCTGAACAATATTTAGACTGACGAGAGAGGTTGAAAGAAGCTGGGACATTGCTGTGAGGATTTGACTGTATGAGAGCATTTGTGAGATCAGGTCCTGATGCTGGAACATTGCTGTGAGGATTTGATTGTACGAGAGCATTAGTGAGGTCAGGTACTGATGCTGGATCATTGCTGTGAGAATTTGACTGGCTGAGAGCATTAGTGAGGTCAAGTACTAATCGTGGATCATTGCTGTGAGGATTTGCTTGTATGAGAGCATTAGTGAGGTCAGACACTGATGTTGGAACATTGCTGTGATTATTTGATTGAATGAGAGTGTTAGTCTGCATCAGATTGATTAGAATGATCTGGGACTGTTTATTTTCAGGTTTTTGGAGCTTTTCGACCTGATTCGCCTGAACAGTCGGGATTGAAGGTCAAGCTGCTCATCACTCCTTTCTAAGGCTCCGCCCCCTCTCTCACCTGCATGTTTCAGAGCTCGGCCGCCCCTTCGCTCCTCAACTCCCAACACATAAAGACTGGAATCAGACTAAAGTCATGCCGAACTGCTTCTGTAAAACCAGAGATAAGAGTTCTGTCCCACAGCGTTCCTCAGCGGGTTCTGCTACAGTTCTTGGTTGCAGATGCAGTAAAAGTCTCAGTTACGGTTCTACTTCTACTCCAACGGTTCTACGCCAGAATGGCCGTCCTTGTGCTGCCACTGAGTTACGAACTCATTCAATCGCTGTATGTCCTCAGTAAAGCGCTACACTGATAAAGAGAGCTGGACACCGGCGTCTGTCCACAATCATTGATCACTATTGGTTACTGATTGCTATTGGTCTCTTCTAGTGTCCAGTACTGAATGTGGATCCACGGGTCAGAATCAGAGGGAACAGATCTTTCATCTGAAGAAAGATCAGAGATTATGATTAAGAAGCGCAGATTCCAACAGTTTTCTTTCTTCTTTCTTCCTTTTGTTGGTCAAAATCGGCAAACACATCATAAACAAACACAAACAAAAACAAATGAATCCATTAATAAACAGTGAGGTAGTGCGGTTTCCATCTGTGCATGGAGGGCGAAAGTGTTTGTGTAACAGTTCACAAATCAATGTTTTATTAATTTAAACACAATCAAATAATAATGTCAAAAACATCTGTACATATCTTTTTTTTTTGCAGACACAACAAACTGTGTGTGTTCACAATGAGGCCCTCGTCCTGTAAATTATTTCCAGTTTGCATTATGATTGCAACATTTATTTACTTATTTATTTATTCATTCATTTATTTTATTTATTTAAAAAAAGCTTGCTGTATAAAACATTTTCCATGTCTACTGTGACCAAGAACTAGCAGCAATATGTATGAGTTTCCCCGGTGTGAGTGTTTGTGTGTGTGTGTGTGTGTGTGTGTGTGTGTGTGTGTGTGTTGAGGGGAGAGAGGAGAAACAGAACACACACTTCACCTGCAGGAACAGCAACACTGGACCGTGGGCCGGTCAGGAATTACAGATATAAATCCTGCTGAAGAAATTCACAGTCAAAAGCACATGTATGTTCTCAACCCCTGTGTGTGTGTGTGTTTGTGTGTGTGTGTGTGTGTGTGTGTGTGTGTGTGTGTGTGTGTGTGTGAGTGAGTGTGTGTGTGTGTGTGAGAGTGTGTGCGTTTTCTATGGCCTGTA